>JAPKLY010000508.1:244008-308070 GCA_026898435.1 Prunella vulgaris | reverse complement strand
CATTTTAACTTTGATGATCATTTTTTCCAATTTTAGGGTTTTTAGGACTTCTAAGGTTTTATTAGTTTCGAAACTACAAACCAACCCTACTTTGCTCATTTTACTCAATATTCCATGTTAAATTACTCAAAATAACACATTTTAACTTTGATGATCATTTTTTCCAATTTTAGGGTTTTTAGGATTTCTAAGGTTTTATAAGTTTCAAAACTACAAACCAACCCTACTTTGCTCATTTTACTCTTTATTTCGTGCTAAATTACTCAAAATAACACATTTTAACTTTGAAGTTCATTTTTTTCAAATTTTGGGGTTTTTAAGATTTCTAAGGTTATATAAGTTTCGAAACTACAAACCAAACCTACTTTGCTCATTTTACTCATTATTCTATGCTAAATTACTCAAAATAATACATTTTAACTTTGATGATCATTTTTTCCAATTTTAGGGTTTTTAGGAATTCTAAGGTTTTTAGGAATAGTTGCTGGCCCAACATCTGATCGTAGGGCAATAGGGAGGCAAACACAATCGGCCGCAGAAGGTGTTAAATTTGGCAGGTGACTATGGACGGGAATGTTGGAAGCCCCAACCGAAATGCGCATCACGCTGTGAAGAGTGGGCGACGCTAGTGGGCGCGACGCATGGCCAGAGGGGGGTGATGCCGGTGCCCTGCACATGAGTGGTTGGGCGACGGTGCGACAGGGAGACTGCTCAGTCGCGGCGACGGGTTGAGTCTCGTTAATTGATCGGTGGAAGGAATACCCTGTTGAGATTGGGTTGGCGAGTTGGCTGCGTGCAAGTTGTGCAGTTGCAGTGCGTCCGGGGATTGCAGAGGGAACAAAATGGGACAATAACCGCGGGAGGACTTGGGTGTTGGCCGGCGCCATTGTGGCTTTAGGCAGGGAAACGACAGGGTTGAGATCTGATGACCTTTTTTTGGGTAGCGGCCGGGGGCCGTGGTTATGTTTCTATGGGGTTGGATGGATAAGTTATGGTTAGTGGTGTTGGACGGCAATGGTGGGAGGTGGTTAATCGGCAAAGCAATTAATGTTGATGGTTCTGTTGCTGTCGCTAGTTTGGGCGGCTCCCGCGCAATTGTGGTTTGACGGCGATTGAATTGGCGTTCTAGTTTAAACGTGAACTCATGCGCATCAAAAAGTGACTTGGCATTCAATACCCGAATTTTGTCACGAAATTGAAGTTGCAAGCCTTGTATGCATTGTTTGACCAACTGCTTCTGTATTTCACGAATATCAAGCTTACGAAGGAGGTCAGCAAACTCTATTGAATAGGTATGGATAGATCGTGTACCTTGTTGAAGGGTTTGAAATTTGTGAGAAAGATTTGTGGGTAAACGGGAATTTGCTCGATCATTGAACTCGAGACGTAGAGTCTCTAATTTTTTAACAGTAGCCGTCAATTGCTCTTGGAGGAGAGAAATATCATGATGTCTGGAACCGCGTCTTGGAGGCATCATAGGAGTCATTACTGGCTCTGATACTAACTGATGCAGCAGCAGCACGAAGCATAAACATATAATCCGTTGATTCACTCATGAATGCCGGAAGAACAATTAATAAAACACGGAATAAAAAAGATTAAAACCCAATTCTTTTCAATATCAAAATCAACTCCCAATAGGCTTGAGACGCGTACTATTTATAATAACTAGTATTTCTCTAGTGCGATTGCACGGTTAATATAATTTTATTTATATATTTTTTATGTATTAATAATAATAATTTATCTGTTTATCATACATACTGACATGTTTTTAGTTTATACAACTACTATGTAATTATTATTTATAAAAATAATTAAATAAATGATAAACTTTTAACAAAAATTATAATTGTGCATATATACATATAATTAACGTGTTAAAAGCCCAAAACATAATAATATACTACCTAAATTGCTCATGATAAAGCTTCAGCAGAGTCATAAGAGTGAGCCATAGGCCATAGCCCAAGCAAAAGAAATACCTAAGCATATTACATTGACTTGGTCTTGTATGTTGCAATTTAAAAACAACGAAATTCACTCTGCTTTTCTATTCATTTTAAACGATAACACTAAAAATTGTAAATCATCTTCTATATTATTTTCTCAGACATTAAAAGTCTTAACACTACAAAAAAAACTGGAAATTAGTGACGGATATTTCCGTCATTATATTTTGATAATCCGTCGATAATTTATTTTATTGATGAATATTTGTCTCTAATTTTCAGTCTCTATTTTCATCGTCGCTAATTTTTAGTGAGGATTAAATCTGTCAGTAATTTATTGACAGAAAATACGTCACTATTTTTTTTTCCATCCTTAATTTTTTTTTTGAAGTTAATACTTTTTTTTATTGACAGAAATATCCGTCAAAATATTTTTTAAATTTTTATTTATTTATTAAAATATTGACATATTTTCTGTCATTAATATATTTTTTAAATAAATTTTTCATTACTTAATAATTATATTCTATATATATTGACAAATATTTTTGTCATTAATTTTTTTTAAAATTTTTTGTTTTAATTTTTTTTTAAAAATATCGACAGATATTTCCGTCAACAAATTATTTTAAAATATTTTTAGTAATTATTTTTAATAAATATTGACGGATATATCTATTGCTAATTTAGGGTTAATTCTATATAAATACACCACCTTTTACTCAACTTTCAATTTAATCCTGAGTTTCGCGATTATTGTAAAAAATCTCAACCTTTTAAAAAGTTTCAATTCGATACACTTTTTATTTTCCGGCCAGCAACTGATGACGTGTCTCGTCGAATCGCGTGAAATATTGTCACGCTGGCGTAAACGTGTGAAATACTTTTTTAGTTAATTCTATATAAATACACCACCTTTTACTCAACTTTCAATTTAATCCTGAATTCATGATTATTAAAAAAATCTCAACCTTTTAAAGAGTTTTAATTCGATACACTTTTTTTTCCGGCCAGCAACTGATGACGTGTCTCGCCAGAGCGCGTGAAATGTTGTCACGCTGGCGTACAAGTGTGAAATTACTTTATTATATTTTATTTTTTTCCCATCATATATTATATATAAAAAAAAATTATATTAAAAAATGTTTTTTGAATGAGAAATATTATGGAAAAAAACGTTTTCCACCATATTCAAGAGTGACTTGAAAAAATTGTGTTAATGGTACCGAATATCAAAACCATAAAAGGAGGTGTATTTATATAGAATTAAGTGGTGATATTTGGTAGCATTAACACAGTTTTTTCAAGTCCCTCTTGAATATGGTAGAAAATGTATTTTTCCATAGTATTTCTCATTCAAAAAATATTTTTTAATATAAAATTTTGTTATTTTTTATATATATAATATATGATATGGAAAAAAAAATATAAAAAAGTAATTTCTCATGTTTACACCAGCATGACAACATTTCACGCGCTCCGTCGAGACACGTCATTAGTTGCTGGGCGGAAAAAAAAATGTGCCAATTGAAACTCTTTAAAAGGTTGGGATATTTTATAATAATCGTGAACTCATGATTAAATTGAAAGTTGAGTAAAAGGTACTGTATTTATATAGAATTAACCAAAAAAGTATTTCACATGTGTACGCCAGCGTGGCAACATTTCACGCGCTCCGGCGAGACACGTCATCAGTTGTTGGCCGGAAAAAAAAAGTGTATCGAATTGAAACTTATTAAAAGGTCAGGATTTTTTACAATAATCATAAAGTTCAGGATTAAATTGAAAATTGAGTAAAATGTGGTGTATTTATATGGAATTATCCCGCTAATTTATAATGAATTTTTAATATATATTTTTATTTTTATATTAAATGAACAATATCAAATATTATTGTTGCTAATAAATTTTTATTTACTTACCTAATAAAACACATTTAAACGATAAGAATACATACAACAGCAAACATACTTAATCACAAAATCTTGTCATTGTTCAGACATTCAAGATATATATACATTAAAATAAAACAAATTCACGCAACCATACTCATATAAAGCTAAATTAAGTCTTCATTTGATACTCCCCCAAACTAGTTCGAGCAGCCTGAATGAAGCAGTTGACCTCGTGCAACTATATCTAGCAAGACCTTCAGCTGGTTTCGCATCTCATCTACTTCATGCATCTTAGACTCCAAATCTTACATTTTTTCTTCAACAGCAACTTCTCTTTGCTTCACCTCTTCAAATCGTTGTTGCAAAGCTATCAGTATGAAGGAGCGTGTTTGAGCCATGTTACCAATGCCTAAAACGCGTCCTTTCTTTATAACAGTAAAGTCCATGAATAATTGAGATACAAAAGAGGCTGATATTGGCCTCATTTGATGCACATACCATACGATGCCTCATCATCATGGCCGCTCCCCCCTGAATATCGCAGCAACTGATCATATAGAACAAAACTCCCAATATTAGAGTATACTGTGAAAACCATAAAAAATCTTATTAATATCCTGATACTATATTTAAGAGGACTATACTTTTTTGAGGAAAGAAATAGGAAGAAAAAGGAGCACACCTTAGTCAAGAGTGGGATGTCTTGCGAATCTACGTGGAGATTTATCTCTTGACGACATCATAAAAGAATCAGAGTTGCTTCATTTATAACCCGTGAACTTATTACTACTTTCGGGTCCTGAAATATCACCTCTTGACCCATAAAATGGTATCTCCTCCAAATGGTTACCGACGTGCCTTAATTTCTAACATAATTGATGAGAAAACACTGTCAAACCACAATCTTGTACAAATAGAATGCACAATCGTAAAATTGGAGAAGCATCAGTAGTTGGAAAGCTACTTAGGTTACTTATGTGCTCAACATGTGCACTCACAAGATGAATTTAATGGTCAACAAAACAGTGAACAAACTCATTCTCTTATATTCAGAATTGAGCTATCAAGAGTTGATTCAATACTAATCTTTTTAACTAAACCTTAAACACTATGCCTCAATTTTCAAATACATTAATAAAACGAGAAGGTTATCAACTCCAAATGCATATATACATATGTCAATAATATATATTCTACATATATATACAAGGAAAGCCTCACACAAACCACTCCATTGCCACAAGAACAAGAACATGAGGCAACCTTGCCCAAATAATATTCAGTCTATTCTGAGTAGAGATCTACCTATTTCAACAAAAGCATGTCAGATTTATAAACTAAATTAACAAGAGCTTGAATATTCTTCGATTCGTCATTATCAATTAATTAAATTAAATAATTAATAGGCACTTCAATTACCTTTGAGACCTAGATATTCTTTACTCCCTCTGGAGTTCTGTAGCAGTCCATAAATAACGACTGGGGCTCTGTTTTGTTGTAAGTTCTGGTTTATAAATTCAATGTCTGACTAATCAAACATTTTGTATTAATAACTTGCACATTATAGTTTTTCAAATAAACATAATGTAATAAGCTATGCAACTATCTAAAATTATCCAGCAAAGGCCAAATAAGAACATTGATAAAAGAACAGAAAATTAACCTGAAGTTGCAATAGCATCACCAATGAACTGCACATGAAAATAAATATTTTTGTGCATAAAATTTTTTATTTTTAAAATTAAATTTATGGAAATTTTAATTTTACTACTACTACATTTTCATATGACATAGATCAAATTTTTTAATTATATTTACTCAAATTTAATATTTATTTTTAATTTTTAAATAATTCCTCACTTATATTCTTTTTTTTTTTTGTAAAAAAAATGATATATTGCATTTTATTAATAATTTTTTACACAAAAATCATGTACTGTTATTTTTTATAAGAAATAAACTACTGAGTAAAAGTTTTACTTTTAAAAAATTAAATTAAAATTTTAATAAAAAGTTTTAAAAAAAATTCTTACACAACCTACAAAAGAATTATAAATTTTTAATATTTTATTATGTGTATATATATAATAATTCTTTAGATTTTCTACCAATATTCTTTAATATGAAAAATAATTTGATGTATTATATATTATTATTCATAAGATGTGTATTATATTTAGAAAGAAAAAATTATTAGATAAATTTTTTTAATTTTAGTTTTTTTAATATAATTTTTAAAGAATTAATAATTTTTTTTATATGACATACAATGAAATTAACTATTTTAGTATTTGTTATTAGATATGTATATATAGACATAGATAAATCACTATAAATTTAAAAATATAATTTAAAAATTATTTTAGATGCAAGGAATAGAACCTTATACTCAAGGATAGAAAAGAAAAAATTCAACCACTTAAACTATATTATTCTTATAAAATTTTATTTTTTTTTTAATAAAATAAGTAATTATTTTTGGACCCAATTTGACCATATGTTTTGTTCTTAGATAAGCATAAGTATAGATGTTAAAATATTATACATGTATCTTTAATAATTAAATTATATAAATTTTAATTATACCTTGCTAAATTTATAAAATGATATTAAATTTTTAAAAAACCTTGTTGAATATTAAGATAATTTCTTAAAATTTATCTTATATAATTAATATTATTTTATAAATATATAAAAAAATTAAATTGTCAAATGTTATGTTAAGAAAAGATTTGAAACGAATTTCTTTAAAAACCTGAGTAAAAAATAAAATATTAAAATAAAAAATTTAATTGGTTGATATTAAATATTCTCTTTGTTAGTGGACATTTTTGAGAATTTCACTAATATTTATTTGGAATAAAATAATTAAAATTTTAAACTGTTAAATAAATCTAAAACCAATAAAATTTTCATCCCAGGATTACATAACTTTATTTCAAGTTTTCAACCCATATAGAATTTGATATGGTCCAAGAAAGACAATAATAACTAAATATGTTATACATAAGTAAAATGAAAATTCGTGAAGTAGGGGTAATATTTAAAATTAATTCAAATTTAAAATTAATTCAAATTTAAAATTTAAAATTTATCACATTTACTGACTAAATCAGAGTAAATTAAACTTAAAATTATTTAAAATTACTCAATAATTATTATTCTTCCTGAGCTTGAGCCACTATATAACTAATTTAAAATTATACTTTGCGCTTCTGACAAAATTAAAAATCCATCAAATTTGGCTGCCATTTTAGGCGGTTTCAGCCTGGTTTCCAAGAAATTTGTTTACTTGATATCAGAATAAACTATACCGTGAATAGTGTTAATAAATGTAAATAGCGCGTCCAATTCACGAATGCGCTGGAGGGAGAGTATCGTACACGCAGAAAGCAAAATGCTCCTCCACTTTGACGCGCACTGCTGCTTTTATATAAGTATACATAAACGAAATCCTAACAATTCTAAACAAATCATTTAAAAATATTAAAAATCATATAAAATTTTAACATAATCAAATTGAATCTCAATAATATAAAAATATAATATATAATATCCTATGTTCCTTATCTCCATCAAATAGGGGATAATCTTTCCTAAGTATTTCATCAATTGAGTTAGAATTTCTTTGAATCCATGATCATAATAATTTGCACTTTTGCCGTTAGGGCTCGAGTTTCTTAATAATGTGAAAAGAAAAAAAAACAGCTATAATATGAAAAAAAAATTCACCACCACATTACTTCAATGGAATTACTATTAACGATATTTAATACCATATAGTTGGAGTTAATGAGGGTGAGGAATGAAAATGAATGAAAGTTAATGGAGATTTATTCTCATTAGTAATATTTAATATTATTTACTGTATAATATCATAAAAATATGCTCAAAAAAGAGTAATCATTATTGATTAGTGATTATCCCTTTTAATGATACGCATTATCATTTCCATTTTAAATTTATACCAAGTGTCCCCTTGTATTTCCAGATTTAAATGCAGGAACATATTGAGATGAAGACTAATTATTAATGAGTAGATCTCTTATACAATATTGCACCGTGCAATATGATGCTAAAAAGGAAAAAATTGAAAAATTTGTGGATCAACAGGGTCAAAGTAACAAAATTCGCAGATCTTGAAAGGGTCGGGTCGGATTTTGGCAATTTTCAAATTCCAGGATTTTCGCTCTCAGCTGGATACTGTATGAGTAAATCTATATTACTATAAGTTCAAATGTGTGCTACTGTAAGAACAAATGTTGTTTTTTAACATTTTTTTTTGTAGAAACAATCATTTTTCATACAATATAAGATCAATATGTGTATTACTATAAGAAAATATATTAGTTTTTCATAAATATTTATTGATTTTTGTAAAAATTATTATTTTTTAAGATGTAGTAACACACATTTTACGTTACAGTAACACGCATATGTTCATGTAGTATACATTCTGGGACTTTCGAGATATAATAACACATGTAAGATATTATTACATTAACAACATATTATCAATATAAAAATCAATACAAATTAAAAAATAAATTAAGAAACACATATTTGTTCTTGTAAAAATATATATTATCCTTATAGTTACTTAAAAGTACAAAAAAATATTTTTTTAAGATGTAGTAACACACATTTTGTCTTACAGTAACACACTTATGTTCATGTGTTATACATTTTGGGAGTGCCGAGATAGTAACACATGTAAGATATTATTACATTAACAACATATTATCAACATAAAATAAATAATAAAATGAAAAATAAATTAAGAAACACATATTTGTTCTTGTAAAAATACATATTATCCTTATAGCTTCTTTAAAAGTACAAAAAATTAACTTTTTTAAGATGTAGTAACAAAAATTTTGTCTTACAGTATCATACATATGTTCATGTAACATACATTTTGGGACCACTAGTACAAAAAAGGACTTGGAGAACTCACATTTTTTCACTTAGAGAGCGGTTATATGAGTTCTCCAAGCGAAAGCTATGTAAGTGAGGAGTGCCTTAGAAAGCGGTTTTAGAACCGCTCTTCAAAGTAAATTCATTTTTTAATATTTAACTTAGAGTGCGGTTTATAACCGCTCTCTAAGGTTATTTTTAAAAAAAAAAAAGAATTGATAACCCGGCCCCATCTCTGTCCCCTGCCTCTGCAACGAATGCCGGAATCTGTTGCAACGCTCCGGTCAACAATCCGAAGCAAAAATTTCTGATGAAACAAACACCAAGCATCTATTTCCAGAGCAAAGAGTGTCTGATAAAAGAACTCAAATTTTGCACTCATTTAATAATCCAAAATCAATTAGCAAAATTGGTCTCAATTTCTGAAAAATAAAAAAACAAGAATAAATCCAAAACAGAATTGCTAACTCCCCATTTCTGAAAAATAAAAAAACAAGAATAAATTCAAAATAAGAATAATAAAAAATCAGTTAGAAAAATAAAAAAAACAAGAATAATTGGAGGCCAAGATTGTAACATAAAATGTTTAATTAAATTAATTGATATATTTGTGAAGTAAGAAGACCAACAATTAGGCCCAATTCCTATTCTTATTTGAAAATGATGAACAAAAATTAATATTATGTTACTGAGGACTCACGTGAATTGGGAAAAGGGATGAATAACTCTGCTTTGACCATTTCTAATATTTTGACCGAGAAGTTTGGGATAGATGAATGTGGCTTCTTCACCACCACTTCACATTTTTCGAAGGAGACACTTCGCCCACTACATCTCCATTGCCGAAATTATGGAACGAAGAGAGAAGGAGCCTTCAGATCTACAATTTCAGGCGCGGGCCTTCAGACGCGGCGGCATTCAGACGCTGACCTTCAAACACGGCGGCCTCCAGGCGCGGGCTTCGGCAACGGCGGCATCAGGCGGCGGCGTCAGACGGAGAGCGGCGGCGGCGTCAGGCGGAGAGCGAGGGCGGCGTCAGGCGAAGAGCGGCGGCGGCGGTGTTCAGCGTAAGAAGAGAGAGTATATATATATAAATATATATGTTGAGTTTTTCCGGAATGAAATGGAATAAATGAAAGAAGGATTAGGTTAAATAAGGAATACTAATTGGGCTTGGGCTTGGGTTTCATAGCGGTTCTCAACAGCTTACAGCTTATGGCGGTTTATAACCGCTGTGGCCTTAGCGGTTCTCGACCGCTGTGCAGCTTATTGCGGTTCTCAAACAGCTTTGTAAGCGGCTTTTTTTCTAAAATATTGTATTTTTTTTTATTTATCAATATGTGGTGGTTTTTGGCGGATTTAATGTTTTAAGCAAGAGCGCCGTAGTAGATGGCGCCCTTAAAAAGGAGCGCCACTCCCAACGGCGTCCTTTGATAAAGGAAGCAGACCCCACTGAAGGGCGCCACCTGAGATGGCGCCCTCAGTTTCCATCAGCCACCATTTGCCATACTTTCAATAGTCATTAGACACTACTACACGACATATACTCCATAAACATGACATTTCATCATTATGTTTTTTTTTTTTTAAACCACAATCATCATTATTTCCTTTTCTTATTTAACCAAAACATATACTCCAACCAAATCTGGCATGCACAGGAGGGGCGCCATCTGTCTTGGCGCCCTCCCACAGGACTGGTCCCACCACCTCCGAGCTCGTCTGCCTCCACATCGCACGCGAGAATATATTCGCGAATCATGCATGCATGCATATGCAAGGATCCAAAATTGTCAGCAAAAGGAATATATTCTCATGCGCATGCCTCCACCCGTGAATCAGATACACGCATTTCATTTATGTATATAAGGAGAGTTAACAGAACAAAATATGTAAAATGGAGATGAATACATAAATGAAGAGTATTGAGGTCAAGTTCAAGTAAGTTTTGAGTTTTATATTTTCAGTATTTTTAAATTTAAAATATTTGATTATGTATTTATATACTTTATTAATTTTATTTTGTTATTAATGTTGTTAGGTAATTTTGTTGGATGGATTGATGTTTACGATAGTTTCAAGACATAAAAGGATCGTATTTTGAAGGATTACACATCTTAAGGTACTTCTTGTTTTTCTTATTATTTCAGTAAATTTATTTATGTGTTCAGATTAAAGTTTTATAAAAAATTAAATTATAGGATTTAGGAAAACTACAGTAATATATGTTCATATTCTGCAGTAATGTATGTTTATGTTCAAGTTATATTAAATTATAGTTTGCTAAACTACAGTAATGCATGTTTATGTTCAAGTTTGCTAAACTTAGTATCAATTTTTTTAAAATATTATTATATTATTTAATTTTTGCAATCATAAGAACAAATACTTTTGAATAATAAATACATACTAAATTGAAACATAAACACAGTAATCACCTATATATATAAAATTTAGATGTATTCATTAGCAGATTGCCTAAGAAATTCTTTAGCATCAGTATTATTTAAAATTTGTGATAATCATAACTAATTTACCTCACTGTTATTTTTAATTTTTTTAGCCTGATAAAAAAAATATACTTCACATTCTTAATTTTTCTAATTAAAAAATAAATCTTTAAAATTAAGTTATAATTTAAAAATAGAAAAGTACGACAACCCTTCTATGCTGTTTTTCTATATATATAGATATATTAAATGGAAATTACAGTTTGCTAAACTACAATATTGTATGCTCATGTTCAAATGAAAAAAATTTGTGAAAAAATAATTTTAAAATATTTTGTAGGTATGTCGAATTCGAATGATATTGGAATAGTTGTAAGGTGTGATGAAGTAGTTGTTGGATTACAACGAGTTGATCGTCGGACTAAATATCCCGATCTACTACGTATATTATCTGAGATAACTGGCTTGGACTTGAATCAATATTCGTTAAAGGTGTCTGCAAAATATGTCGGTAACAACATGTCCGAGATTTTCCCTATTACGTGTAATCGTGACCTACAGTTCTTTTTTTATCCGAATGCTGGGTTTGGATCAATTGAACTATTTGTTGAGGCAAAAATGATCTTATCGTCACGATCATCTCCTGATCCAATGGAAAATGCATACAATCAGTATGCATCTTACATTGCTGGTGAAACTGAAATTCCTAATTTTACCAATTATCCCAGTGATAGTCTTGGCCCTAATGATTTGTGTGATTCTGAGCCTGAAGAACATCAAAATGATGATGAATGTGCAAATGAAGAGTGTTCAGATGAGGATATGCCACAACAATTTGCACCACATCCAGTCCACTCTACTGCAAATATGACACAACAATTTGCACCACATCCAGTCCACTCTACTGCAAATATGCCACAACAATTTGCAGCCCATCCTACTTTGTCGAGAGCTTCTTTTTTTGACTCATCATACGAGGATGTGCTTATTGATTCAATTGGCATACCAGATGGTGATTTCACATATGATGACGATGTTGGAGTTTTGAAAGCGGGGATGATCTTCAAGGATAAAAAACAATTGCAAACTGCAGTGACGAATTATTCAATTCGACATTCCATGCGTGAGTTTGCAGTCAAAGAGAGTACTCCAACCATTTGGAAGGTTGTATGCAAACACAATGCGAGAGGAACTGGAGATGACCCTTCCTCTCACAGTGCAATTGGTACTTACGAGCAAATTGTTCTAAAAAGACTGCAAGTTGGAAAATCACTCGATTGGGACCTCAACACACTTGTCTTATAAGGGGCACTAACCTTCGCCATAACAATTTGGGTAAGAATTTGATTGCAGGCATGCTAGAGAGTATGGTGAAGGTGAATCCAGCATATAAAGCTGAATGTGCAATGGTAATGGTGAAGGATCGATATAATTATGAAATTTCCTACCATTTGGCATGGAACGCGATCAAACGTGCGGTGGAAAATGTGTATGGAACCTGGGAGAGCTCATGTCAGTATTTGCCCAAGTTCATGACAGCATTGCAGAAATACAACCCTGGAACAGTTGTCGAGTGGTGTCATATGGAACGTGAACCATATAGAGGTGTGTATACATTGAACTATGTGTTCTGGGCATTTAAACCATGCATTGATGCATTTCAACATTGTCGTAGAATTATATCTGTGGATGGCACACACCTCTACACTAAATATAAGCACAAGTTGTTGATTGCAGTCACAGTTGATGCCAATCAGAATGTCCTTCCTTTAGCTTATGCTATTATCGATGAAGAAAGTTTCAGCTCATGGTGCTGGTTTCTGCGTATGTTGGCAACACATGTTGTTCGGGGCATTGAGGACATTTGTCTTATTTCTGACCGACATAACGGTTTAGTGAAAGCCGTTGAGTATATCCCAGATTTTCACGAACCAAAGGGTGTACATCGGTTTTGCTTGAGACATATTGCCTCAAATTTCAATAATCGTTTTAAGAATGTCCAGTTGAAGGATTTGTGCTACATGGCGGGTAAATCATCGACGGTCTTACAATTCGAACGAATCATGGAGCAAATTAGAGAGTTGAATCACGAGGCCTTTGATTATTTATCTGCAATTGATCAATGTAAGTGGACACTCTGTTACGACCAAGATCGTCGATTCGGGGTCATGACCACCAACATGTCTGAATGTTTCAATGGTGTATTGCTTGGTGCACGACGTCTTCCAATCACAGCAATTGTCCGAATAACATTTACTCGATCAAAAAATGCTTTTCTTGAAAGGGAAGAGGCTGCATTAAGGCTACAACAAACAAATCAATGGTGGCCAGAAGAGGTATTGAAAAGATTTGACAAAAAGCAACGAATGGGACTTCATTTGCGACACAATTTGGACAGATATAATTATTCTCTTCAGACTGCCAGTGTAACAACATTCCATGATGGATCCAGACGCTCGCATACATATATAGTGAAATTATCATCACAAGAATGTTCATGCGGTCAATGGAGCAACACTGGAATTCCATGCTCACATGCAATGGCTGTGTGCAGACACTTTGGAATGGATCCGACGGGGTTTGTGCATCACTGTTATAGTACACATGCATATGTGTTGACATACACTTCTGGTATTTTTGAGCCATTGGCTGATGAAGAGGAATGGGATGAACCATTGTTCATGTTGCAGCACAACCCTGAACGTAGGATCAACCGTCGTGGTCGAAATGTCACGACCAGAATTCCAAATGAGATGGATTGGGCACAAACTCGTTTGAGGCAGCAATACCAAGCACGAGATAGAGCTGGGAGTTCTAATCAGGGTTCGTCATCAAGACGAAGATGAAATAATTATGTTTGTTCTAGTTTGTTCTAATTAGGGTTCTAATTATGTTTGTACTAGTTTGTTCTAATTAGGGTTCTAATTATGTTTGTTCTAGTTTGGATTCTAATTATATTTGTTCCAGTTTGTTCTAATTATGTTTGTTCCAATTTGTTGTTCTAATTATGTTTGTTCTTCTTTTTTCTAATAATTATGTTAGAAATGGCAAATGAAAAAAATGGATGGCAAAGAATCATTTCGAGAGGCTTGAGGACAACGATTTATGGACTCCAGAAGCTGACTTTACTCTTGCTAATGCTCTCATTTACGAATATTCTGTTGGTCGATGGAAAGTTGGTAGAACCGATAACAGTCAATCTATTATGAATGCGACGGCAAAACTAAATCAACATTTTCAAACCCAAAATTATAACATTGATCAGGTGATTGAACGAATTGCTTCATTTAAATCAAGACACGATTGTTGGTCCATGATGATCAACACTAAGGGTCAATGTGATTGGGATAGAGACTTCACTACTATTTCTGCATCAGCCGAGATATGGGAGTTTTGGTTAGATGTATGTGTTATTACTTAGTATTTTATTTATTAAATTGAACCTTGTAATTTTTTTAATAATTTCATTCATTATTTTTGTGTAGGTGGATGATCAAGCAAACTCTTATAAGTACTCCGACGAGCCCCTGTGGGATATACTTAGTTATTTATTTCAAGCGCCGACCCTTCAACCAACTATCTCCGATTGGCGTCGAAGACGTGTAATTGATAAAGAATAATTTTTAAGTATGTATTATAATTGCATGTATAATTGCATGTTCATAAAAAAATTACTTTAGTTTTATAATTGTACTATTACTTTAGTATAGTATGTATGTATTACTATTACTTTCATTTAATGTTCTTTTATTTAATTTTTGTGTTCATTTAATTACTTTCATTTAACGTTTTTGTGTTACTTTCTATTACTATTACTATTATTTAATTTTAATTGATGAAATAATAATAAATATAAAACTGAGTATTAAAATTATGTTTTCCAACATTAACTATCTCCGAAATAAATGACCCCCGGTGCCACACCTTGGTGGTCGTCTGTGACGTGTAGGACGTTGTTCGTCCTGATTTTCATCATCATTTGCAGTATGATCCTCATGCTCATGTGACGCCACATTTTCGTAGTCAGGATATGGGACTGGAGATGTGTTGAAGTAAGGTGCCCCAGGAATAGACTGATCAAACACTCCTTGTGCATATGTTGTGGATGGATAATTTGACTGTAAAAGAGACATAAATGACATGCCTTGGGGAGTGATTGAATCAGACATGTGAATATCTAGCGGTTCTGACTGGGGGAAGTAGGGAACTTCATTCACTTGTGTGTTAGGAACATTTGTAGGAATGTCTGTATTAAAATATGAAATATAATCAATTAACCTTGCATGATAATATCAATTGTGTAACACTATATAATCAATTGTGTAACACTATATAATCATACCTGAATAAGCGTATTGTGATTGAGTAGTGTTTCTTTGTTGACCCCTAGAAGACCCAACACCAAACTCATCAGTGATATTTCGACGCCTTTGACTTTGAGATGTTGAAGCCCTACCACCTTGACTTCTACATGTAGAAGGCCCAACACCAGTTTCATTTGTTGTAGGGGGGTCTTCAAAGTATGGAGGTCTCGTAAGGAAGTTATGCATTTGTGATACGACCTGTCTACTGGTACGACACAAATCTTCAAATGATTCGAGATTATCAAAACTCGCTCGTTCAGTTGAAATAGACAGGCGCTGCATCAAATGAAACTGAAAAAAAAAATTAGTTGATATAAAGAGGCTACGTTATTTATTAACAAAAAAACATACCATAGCATCACGTCCCGATGTGTTTGCTGGTTGGTAGCCTGGATTTGTCGCATAATGAGAGGGAGATATTAGACGTCGGGTGATATTACGATACCATTGCATGTAATCCCTGCTCAACAGTGTAGAACCGGGTGCAGCATCAGCTTCAAATGGAGCTTTGATTCCCCAAAATTCGATCCAACGCTGATGGTATTGTGTCCATTTACACCCTTCTCTTCCCAGAAAACTGACATTGTGCAAGGCACCATGAGCATTATCCAAAAAGGGAGGAATGCCTTGTCTCCGTCCAAATTGTCTCAACACCCTACTTGGATGATGAAACTCCACTATGCACATATTGATAAGTGGACACTCTGACATCCAATTTGCAGTTATGCATCTAGGATCAAGGCTTTCAATTTCTGGAAAACTCATATCATATGGCTGCCAAGCAAACTGTATATAAAACAAATTAATTAAATTTTGTACATACTTACTTCATGGATTAAAATAGTATGAAATGTTACTTACGTGATTATCTGTCATGCGATCAAATATGTCTCTATATATACGTACGGTGTTGCTCCTAGTATGAGTATGACTATGAAATTGGTACCATCTGAATGAAAATAAATCACACTTATATATATATATATATATATTACATTTATAATAATAATAATAATAATAATAATAATAATAATAATAATAATAATAATCACTACGAAAAAAATTATTTTACCTGATACCATAAGGTGGAAGACCTAAGTTACGACCATCAACACCGAATAATGACCCTTGTATGCGGGTATTACCATTATTAAGAGGTTGTATTGTCAATATTCTTGACCATGCCCATATCTACAAAAATAATTGAATGAGACATATAATTATGCAATAAACAATTTAAAACACAATTTAAAGAAATAACAAAATTAAATACCTGTAAAATGGACAATGGTCCAGAAATAACATGTCTCCCAATTTTTGAAGCCTGACAAAGCTCACGATATAAAGAGGCTAATATAACACTAGCCCAACTGTAAGACCCTGCAGTTTCTATATCATTGAGAAAATATAGATATCACAATGAAACCACTGCACGAGAGGAATCAGGTATCATTAACCCCCCTAACAAAAGAAGAGCACAACCTCGTGCATACTGATCCACAATTATTTGATCAGTATCTTTTGTAATCACAATGTCCTGCAGATGATTACTCAATGCAGAGAGCTTGAGTCGTGACTTGCTCTTCATATTAGTTTCATCGGGAATGAAACCTAGCAACTCATCACACAAATGCATCCACTGGGTTTTTGTCAAATGAGGATCATCACAGATAACAGGTGAACCCTCTACAGATAAACCCCAAATGATCGCAACATCCTGTAAAGATATAGTCGCCTCTCCAATAGGAAAATGAAATGTGTGTGTCTCTGGGCGCCATCTCTCTACCAATGCAGTAATAAGATGATGATCAATTTGCATTGATCCACATCGAGCAACACCATAGAACCCCATAACATGTAGAGCATCAAGAATTCGAGGATGTAAATTGACCACATTTTCTACATCCTCCCTAAAACTCCAAAAAATGTGGGATGTCGCGTGAGTTGGTCTTAGTATATCATTCTCACTAATAGTTCCCCTAAAAATGGCTTCCGAACGATGTGTTTCCTGGGACGACAAGACTGAAGGATCATTTGGTCCATACAATTCTCTATACGAAGTCATCCTGATATTAAAAAAAAAAGTAACAATATTAATTCTATATGACAATTATGTATAACAAAATATATTATGAAAATACACTTTGATATACCAAAATCTACTTATTCACATATTCACAACTATAATTCATATATATACAACTAAACTCAAAACCTAATTCACAAACTTACAACCTAATTCACATATTCTCAACTAAATTCATATATTTACAACTACACTCAAAACCTAATTAACATATTCTCAACTATAATTTATAAACTCACAACCTAATATATACAACTAAACTCAAAACCTAATTCACAAACTTACAACCTAATTCACATATTCTCAACTAAATTCATATATTTACAACTACACTCAAAACCTAATTAACATATTCTCAACTATAATTTATAAACTCACAACCTAATTTACATATTCACAACAAAAATACACAACTAAATAAATTATGATTCATATACTAAACTCACAATTAAACTACTATATTTACAACTACACTCAAAACCTAATTCAAATATTCACAACTATATATTTTAAATTCACAATATAATTCATATATTCACAATAAAAATACACAACTAAATTATTGTAAAAATACACAACTAAATTATGATAAAAATACACAACTAAAAAATAGTTACACTAACAAAATAATTAAATCAACCATCAACTCATAGAAATATATCTCTTAATGTATGTTAAATATTTTACATACTTTAAAGAGCAGTTTCAGTAGCTTGTGCGGTTTCCGGCGGGTTTCAGGCGGCTTCCGGCGACTTTCAGGCAGCTTCCGGCGGGCTCCGGCAATTGAGAAGTGTGCTGAAATTTGGAGGTGGGTGAGTGAGGAGTGTTTGTTTAAAAAAGTTTGTGAGGAGTGTATGTTTAAAAAAGTTTGTGAGGAGTGTATGTTTAATTTGGGTGGTTGTAAAATTGGGTGGAGTATTGAAGAGGAAGGGCCGAAAATTGGAGGGAGTAATTATTTGGGAGTATTGATGTTCTGATGATAAATAAATGATGTGGTTGGGTGGTCAAAAAAAAATAAATGATGTGGTTGAAATGGTTTCAACCGAAAATGAAGTTGGCAAATTAATGATTGATTTGATGAGATGACTGAAGGTGCCAGGGGGTGTCGACTGGACTGAAGGGGCGCCATTTGAGATGGCGCCCTTCAGTGGGACCTGCACCTGTATCAGAGGACGCCGTTCGAGATGACGCTCTTTCTAAGGGCGCCGTTTAGAGTGGCGCTCTTGCTTAAAATGATTAGACCAAAAAATTTCACCACAAATTGATAAATTAAAAAAAAAATACAATATTTAAAAAAAAAAAGCCTTTGTAAGCTTTTCTTTTTTTTTTTAATATTTTTTTACGTAGCGGTTAACAACCGCTTCGTAAGTCATTTTTATTTATTTTTAATTATTTTTGTATTACTTAGAAAGCTCATTATCAAATGAGCTTTCTAAGTAATGAGCTCTCTAAGTAAAGCTATGCAATATGTTTTTTGTAGTAGTGGATTGATGAGAATTTTTTTAAAAATTTTATTGGATCCAATTTGACCTGCTAAGGATTAGCGAATTTTTATTTGGGTATATTGCACGAGTCGGGCATGGTGCAATATTGCATATTAGACTTTGTGATTGTTAATTAATTCTCCCTCCGTTCACAAAACTTTTCCCAAATTTTCTTTTTTTGTTTGGCTGCAAAACTTTTTCATATTTTTTTATTTGAAAATAATCTACATTCACAAACAAAAGTTTGGGGGTCTACAATACTCTAACTTTTATCTTATTTTATTTATTATTTCAATATAATACTAATTTTTATTAAATTTCATGCCACTTATGAAATAAGAAAAAATTTCATGCACGAAAGTAGTACATTATAAACTAACATTGATCTCACTCGGTGAAAACTGCACTTAGTAACAACAAGAGCATTGCTGAAACCTTTATATTCTAAATCTTCTAATTGCAATAGTTATATTATATTACACGTCACACAGAAAATAAAAGAGGTGATAAGAATAAAAAACTAATTAATAATTACTGCATCAAACACAAATAAATCAACACAATCTGGATCATCATCTCCAAAGGTTTAACTAAAAATCCATAACCATAATATACAGATAAATAGGAAGATATCTTCTCTAGAAACTAGGACATCAAAGCACCTTCATAATTTTCAGCTTGTTAATATACGATAGTAAGCTGCAACTACATCCAAAATTCTTGCATATAACAAAGTAAAAATTATGTACGATAGTCACAAAATTTATAAAATAAAATTCTCAAAATAAATTAATAATTATAAGACATAAGTTAATTTAGCACAAATCACAATGTCTCTCAAAATTCATCAATCATTATATAATTTAAATTAACTTGACGGCGGTGGTTAACTACGGTGGAGATCCAGAGGACTATGTAAAGTAGCGCCGCAATATATCAACAATAATTGACTACAGTGGCAACGGTTTGAGGCTTAGCTACTAAGTTTTTTTTTTCTTTTTGTGTGAGGGACACGACGATTTTTTTTTTGGAATAAAAATTTAAATTTATGAATTAATTAAAAAATATCATATATAATACATGTATTAATATATATATGTATATATATATATAATAAATACAAACTGACAGGCTTGCCCGATCCAGCCCGCGGCCCGCCCCACCCTACCAACCACCCAAATTGGTTGGCCCGCCTATGCTTGCGTCCATGTTTTAAAATGTTTGGTTCAACTCTCGTTTTATTTTGGCGGGGTGGGCTAGCCCAACCCATTTTGATGGGTCTACTAAAACCATATGGACACTTTATATATAAATCATTGTTTTTATAATCGGACGGCCGGTGATCAAACTGGATAGAGAACGATTGGCGGTTCAACCGGTTGCACCGATCGTCGGTTTAACAGTTAAAATCATTTCGGCCGATTTTTCTTAACATTATATATGTTATATTAAAAAATAAAATAAATTAAATATTAACATAAAATTTTAATAAATTATAAGTTACATATTAAATAAACACAATAAAATCATAGACAACCAAAATCAAAATACTTAAAATAACTCAAATTATAATATTAGATTGTAATCCATGATATATTTTAAAATATATTACTATGAAAATTTAAAATATATAAATTGTAGAATAAATTAATTTTAGGGTTGGAACGTGTCTCATGATTTAATTTAATAAAAGAATTAGAAAAAAGTTAAAAATAAAATATAAATAGGACTGGAACAACCAATTTTTTCTTGTTTTGGCTTTTATCGATTTTGACCGATTTTTTCTGGTTGAACCGTAAAATGGTTTTTATGGTGTAACCAGATCGGTTCTACGGTCGGTTCCTGATTCAACCGATTCTCAAAAACACTATTATAAATTATAAAATATGATTACATTGACCTTAATTCTATCTTCAGCATATTTGGGCACTCGGATAACCAATATGGAATAACCCAGAATCAAAGACGCGGGGGTGTGAACCACTCGCCGGCTGCCAGCCTCTGTAATAATAAATGGAATCAGATCCAACCAAACAGAAACACAAATAACAAACGTGGAAATAATTTTTAATAAATGAAAAAGATAGAAAGATAATTGGACTTGCCCACGCGCCAACCGCAGCAAGCATCTTCACACTCCGTCATCTCGCCTTTGGAAACAGCACCTGCGGCTGCCGCCGCGATCTTAGCAAGCGCAGCTTCAATGTCTAAGGTCTCAAGGCAGTGTGAAACGCTGCTAACCACAGATTTGACACTAACCAAAGAAATACATTTTCAGAAATTTTTTATACATCATAAACATAAAATATAAAAAAAGAATAAATATGTAAATAATCACCTAAATACATGTAGAACACAAAGCATCAATCCAGTTAATAAAACACAGCGGAGAACACAAAGCATCAATCCAGTTAATAAATACATGCAGAACACAAAGCATCAATTCAGTTAATAAAGCATCACCGGGCTCCTTACTTGAGTGGGTAGTCTGGGTTTGATTTCCTTTGGGAACGAATTAAGGAAAATGGGGGTGGGGTTAAAAAAAGTAATTAAAAAAAAAAACACAGCGGAGAACAAAACCGTAAAAATACACAAAACAAACATTTCACAGAATGCTTGAAGTAGACATACAAAGATAAAACACAAAAACCATAAAAAATCTGTGTAATCCACTCTATGAAAATGAAGGTAACTTCACAAACATTTACACATTTGAAATAACTGAAAATAGAAAATGTGACTCGGGTTCGATTTTCTCTGGGAACGAATAAGAGGGAGATATAAGGTTGGCTTGGAGATATTCTTGGAGTGTTTGGAGACTTGGTTAATAACTAATATTTACCGATTAAAAAAAAATGAGACTCAATTTTAGGACAATAAATTCTTCATCCATCTCTTTAGAAATTTCCTGCAAATGCATCCTCTAAAAACGTGTAAGCATAATTACAAAATTATTCAGGAAAATATTGAGATTAAGACTACTTAATACATAAGGTGGAACTTGCAACTTCATAATCAATCATAACTTGAAAGAAAAAAAAAATTAAGGAGGCGCTTGGTATGGAAATCCTTCAATGGTAATGGGAATTGAGATATAATTGTAGTAATTATAGTAGCAAATTAGAACAAATGAGATACATAACATTGTTTTTCCTCCTAAATAAGGTAATCAACACCTCCATTTGATTACCCCCTCTTCACCTTGTAATCATCCTCCTCAATCAATCCCCAATATCACAACCAACATCTTTATTTTTTGTCCACTTTTTCCAAAATTGGAGCACAACACTATTGATATAACCACCATAAATACAAACACACATTCAATATATGTAGGGCAAAAAAGGAAAATGAAATTTCATTCTCATTACCATTGAAGAATTTGAAACAAGCGCCCCCTAAGTAGTTTTCAAAATTAGAGCATGTAGCAGAGCTATTCGGAACAGAGTGTATATCTTAAATATCTTCAAATATCACTAAGTCGATCGAAGCAAATCAA
Source organism: Prunella vulgaris (assembly GCA_026898435.1). NCBI lineage: Eukaryota > Viridiplantae > Streptophyta > Magnoliopsida > Lamiales > Lamiaceae > Prunella > Prunella vulgaris. The sequence continues at coordinate 285,423 of JAPKLY010000508.1, read as the reverse complement.
CAACCAAAAAGAAAAGCAGAGGAAATAATACAAAACCTTGTTAAATCAAGGATCAAGTAAAATATCAGCACCACGCTTGTGAATGATGCACAGGCCCAGGAATCGGGTTGCCTTTAAATTTAGGAATATACATTGTCAAATTCATTCAAGGACAGAAAACTTAGGCATATACATCACAGACAAATCAAGTAGTTTGAACATAGGGGGCTTCCTAAATATATAGACCAACTCGAACTATAGTTACTCTAATAAAATGTAAAACTACACAAAATGATTCCAGAACAAATACACAAATGGCAGCACCGAAATTTATGAAATTGAAATACAAAAATGATTGCAACAAATTAGATGCATTGAATAAAATCCCTAAAGTTGAGACAAAATTTGAAACTAAATTATTCTCCATCAACAGTGCACCTTTCCTGTTGCACCCACTGCCACATCGCCTCTGTACTCTCAGTGGCCTCTTCCGCCACATGGTGAAGCGAAGCTACCTCCGCATGGAAAGCCTTATGAGTGACGACGAAAAATATAATTGGAGCATCGTTGAGTTTGACACCTGCAATTGACAGCGCCAGCCAATTCTTCTCGGATTCTCTGCCACCCATTTAGTATGCGCCGCTGCCTATGAGAAATACAAATCGGAGGATTAAGATTAAGATTTCTGATCTTGAATCGACATGTTAGTCAATGGCAAGAGATGTTGGACATATTAGTTTTGACTAAGTGAAAATTTAATTATTCATTTTGAGTAAATGGATTTGGTTGATTTATTTCTCAAAACCAAATTGGTGTGAATGAGAAATTAATGTCATTTAATATGTGGATAAAGTACATTATTATAATAATAGTGAAGTGTTGTGTCTCTTTGAATTAAAGAGGTAACTCTTGGTGAATGGTAAGGTTACGACTTTTTGGAAAAGTGAAATGTGAATAGTCACACCTATTATCCGTAACCCTTGAAAATCTATAAATAGATGTCCACCACATTGTCATTATATACTTGAAAATATACTTGAAATGAATTTCATGTACATATGATAAATCTAGTGCAAGCATACTAGAAAATGTAGAATTGCATTAGAGTCAAGTCCGAAAGTTCTGGATACTCATTTGCGATTCGCCGATAGCTTTCGCTTCGTAGTGCAACGGACGGAAGGCTCCAAAGTCGTTGTATTTTGGGGACAGTTGCCATGATCTGTATTGCTCTAGTGTACGGGGCAATAACGAGTTACGGAAAGCGAGTCTAATTCGTGCCTCGAATTTACCGTGTCAATTGCATAAGTCATCTTCGTCTACACACCATTTATTGTTGTTGTATTTTCCAATAATCGTAAGACGTTATTTGTGTGTTTTCGAAGATTGCAACAATTGATGATGCGACTATATTTATTGTTCCACCCAATGGAACTCGTGTTATGAGGGAAGTAAAATTATCCAATCCTTAAGAAAATTTGGTTTAATTTTCCTGAGGAATAAAAATTATATTTGCTTCAAAATTTATTTGGTCATAATTTCCCTAGGTGGCACTGACCATTTTATTTGCCAATTGCAGCATAAATCTGGATTAACTCCCAGAACGGAATTGAATAGGAATGTAGTGCTCAACTTCCCTTAGAGGCATTTCTACGAACAACATGTGTGCGGGAAGCCTGAAAAAAATATTTATGCTCACGTCTGAAGCAAAATTTCTGCATTACAATTAAATTGCAAAATTCATTGAGGCATTTTCACAAACACCATGTGTGCTGAAATCTTGCAGAAATTTTTTAAGTCTGCCTGAAGATGTCAAATTCAATCGCATTCACATCTAGCAGCATTCTCAAACAAAAGGAATACACCCAATTTCTCATATATATCAGCAAATACGTGATGAATGGTGTTAAAAGAAAATGGTGGAATTGATCCGTGGAGAGGAATGATTTTTTATTTGGGGAGATGCGATGATTCGAAAACTCATTCAGGATTTTCTACAAACACCTGGTGTGCAGACTAAAATCTAATTTGTGTTATGCAATTAGGAAACAGATAATTCAGAAACTCCCTTAAAACTTGGGGTGGCGATTTATGCTCGGAAAGGTTGCCACCTCTTTCCATTCGTCGGTCGCCTGGGCTCAATAATTGCCCAGTAGGTGTTGCCGCCTCTACATCGGCAGCCAGGTATTTCTCTTCTTTCCCGAGCACGAAAGATGGCGACTGTCGCGGTCATAGACCTTGATCGAGGCGCTTCCCCTTCGTGCGGCGTATGAAGAAAGCGGTGACCGGTCGCGTCTCACCGCGGATCAAAGGCGGCGTTCGGGGCCGATTAGATCGCGCCTCCGGGGGAGGCTGATCGTCTGTCCGGGCCGGAAGCAGCTGTTCGGATGGCATGACCGCCCAAGACTCTGGGCGTCAATCCTTGCCGAGATATGATACAAAGCCGCCGTTGGTGGCGGCGCAGACCCTCACCGTCCGCGAGTAATTCTGGTGGCAGCAAGTCGACCGCGGTGACGGTGTAATGACGGCGTGGGTTTCCTCCGTAGGTTAGATGACGGCCAAGAAGGTATCTATCCTACAGCTATGACGGAGGTTAGTGGCTTGATTGGCATTGCTCTGATATGGAGGAGATGCGTCTCTCCCGGAGGGACGCTGCCGTTCAGAGCAAAAGGTGAAAGGGATTTGTATCCCTTGTGTTTGGCACTGGACTAAATCATAATGCTGTGGCCCAAATTAAATTGATAATGAATTTAATTTAAGTGGGCCAAATTAAATTTGGGCTAAATAATATTATGGATTTTTCCATAATCTTGATTTTTGGTACTTGAGAGCACAAATTGAAATTTAGATTTAGTCCAAATATTTCACTAGAATAATTCATTATTCACGAATAAAATGACGGCGGTTAAGGACCTAATTTGAAATTATGTTTGTCAGCGCAAGTGAAATTTTGGGCTCAATTTAAAAGGATATTGACTCGTTAATTAGTTCGATAATTATTATTGAGTCAAAAGACTGAAATTAAAGCCCTATTAAAAATTGTGTATGAGAGCACAAATGGTGTTTTTGGATTTGGTCCAAAAGTTCGATAATTATTCTTGAGTCAAAATGGAGATTTAGGACTCTATTAATAATTGTGGCATGAGATGAAGTTTTGACTCGCATAATTTAGTGAAGAATTATTTAAGAATCAAAAGTGGCAGTTACTGTCATATTGAAAATTGGATTGAATTTTGGCATTTCGACCAAAATGGGTCATTCAAGAGTGAATTCGAAGAGTTTGATTTTTCAATTTGTTTCTAGATTGTGTCCAAATTATTAAATGGAATGGACGAACAATTCGATTATGAGATATACGTTCTCACTATAGATACATTCGAATGTGGGGGAGGAGAAGAGTCTCTTCATGAAATATACATTTGGAATGTGAGGTGGTAGTTAAGGCATGACCTTAAAGTTAAAAGAAAAATCAAAAGACTGTCGATGCCTAGTGGAATAAATTCCTCAAGTTAAACGAGTTTGTTCAATCTCGTGTAAAGTCACCACACAAGGAGATAAATTCTCTGAGCCCATTACTGAAATATGGGGGAGCAATGTCATAAAAAATCCTCTAAACAAATATGCACGAACTGAATATTTTGACATAGACTCTGAGCCCATTACTGAAATGTGGGGGAGCAATGTCATAAAAATCCTCTAAACAAATATGCACGAACTGGATATTTTGACACAGACTCTGAGCCCATTACTGAAATGTGGGGTAGCAATGTCATAAAATTTCTCTAAACAAATATGCAATTGTGATTGCATTTTGAGAAAAACCCGGCCGGTTAATGATATATGTTGAGAGAGATTACGGGTAAGGCGAATGAGGTTAAAACCCACACATAAAAGAGTGTTCATAGCGGTAACTCAACCATGACGACTGAAGGATCTCAAGAACATGGTTCAATGAGACAACTAAGTTATGAAGCACTCAGATACACACTTTAAAAACTTTTTTACATCCCATTCTCGAATCCTTTCAAGTGCAAACTTGCACCTTCTAATTCCTTAGGTGCTAAAACCTGCTGACGTGTGGTAAGGTTAAGCTTAACAGCCTTTAATGATTCATATATCCTACGGGTGGGGTATTGCAGGGTACCCTTAATAGAAGATCACCTATATAAGCGTCGGAGTGGGATCACTTCTAACTGAGGAATCCAGTACACACTTATGAATCCAAGATACGGTGCAGGACCAAAATGGACATAAACGTGAGAACCAAAGGAATTCATTATTTATGTTTACACAAAAAGCCGACCAGTTCAAGACATCATGTTCACTGAGTGGTGAGTAAATTTGATCGCATTTTACTAGGGAAGGTTCAAAGCCAGTCGCTACCTATCCTGATGCAGTAACAGTTCGTCGTAACTTTCTTAGGAGATCACATGCATTAATTTCATTCATGTGGGGGATTGTTGGAAATATTGGTTTTGACCATATTTTAATTAAATATTAAGTGACAATTTCATTATCCATTCACTAATACAGAAAAAGGCTTGGAGAGCTCACAAAATTCCACTTAGAAAACGAGTATTTGAGCTCTCCAAGCGAAAGCTATGCAAGTGGGGTCACCCTTAGAAAGCGGTTAAAGAACCGCTCTAAAAATCGCGCTTAGAAAGCGGTTATGAACCGCTCTCTAAGTAACCACTTAGAAAGCGGTTAAGAACCGCTCTGCAAGGGCTTTTTTATTTAAAAAAAATCTATTTGTAAAAAATTAAAAATATCAATCATAAAATATTAAAACCAATTAATACCAAAACATCACTTAATTATACAGAATCAAAATAAAATATTCATCAATCTCTATACAGAATTTAAATAGAGCTGATAAATAAATCTCTACAAAATATACATTAATAAATTAAAAAATAAAAATAAATGAACCCAAATAAATACAATTAAAAATTGGTAAATACGTATACCATTAAAAACCCTAATGGCGTGATTCCTCCTGCTCTTCGTAAAACCCTTCAATTAAATATGTCTCCTTCATCAGCAATACCAAAATGGGCCTAATTAATTCACAAACCAATTTCAAAAAATGACCAATGACCAACAAGATTACTTCCATTAGCCGATAGTGGGATAAAAATTTATATTATAGTAAATTTATCAACCCAATTTCATAAAATAGGCACTACAGAATTTTTTCAGTCATTTTACTATATATATGTGCATATAATTTATTTAAATTTTGAAAAAAAATATTTAAATTTATAATCAATAATACTCTAAAAAATAATTAATAATAACTTCAGAAGTTAGCGATTCATCTTTTTTTCTTTGTATTTTGAAAAAAATTAAAATTAAAATAAAAAATTTTTGAAGTCAAATTATAAATCTAAATGCATGCAAGAATTCGTGACTTTCTTTTTCTAAAAAAGTACAATCAAGATGGATTTTTTTTTTTAAAAAGATGAAATTCTCATTACATTCACACACTTGCATGGAAGAAAAAATCCTTCTAAGAATAAAAATAGTAATAAATAATAAAAGAAAAACTTGGGCTTAGAGAATTAGGCCCAATTACTATCTTCCAATTACCAGAGAGGGGCATACGGTTTTCGGTGATTAAAGTTTCCGTGGCGGCGCTCGGATGGAGTCGCGGTGAGCAGAATCCGGCGACAATGGCGCTTCTATTGACGTAGCCGGCTTCGAATCGGCTGTTGCAGATCTTCGTTTCCAGGCATCGAGGCTGCTGCAGTGCGGTGGCTATGGTGCGGGAGACCAATCTGTTCTACGGCGGCTAGCGAGGGGCCGATCTGTTCTAGGCGGCGTTGATGGATGGGCCGATCTGTTCTACAACTGAGAAAGAGACTGGGGGCGGAGGGAGGGGACTCGCCGGCAAAAGGGAAGGAAGAAGGTCTCGCCGGCGAGAGGTGAGGAAGGAATCTCACTGCCGGCGGATTAATTGTGAGAGAGATCTGAGAGTGTTCAGATATATACGAGTAATTGTGATTTGTGTGAGAAAGTGTTGAGATATTTAAGGAGAGAGGGTTGAGATATTTAAGGAATATATTGGGGATAATCATAAGACTCGATAGCTTTAAGATTATAGCGGTTTATAACCGCTGTGAACATTATAGCGGTTTTAGAACTGCTTTGCAAGTCTTTTTTTTTTAAATTTGTGTAGCGGTTCATAACCGCTTTGTAGGCTATTTTTGTTTTTTTTTTAATTATTTTCGTATTTGCTTAGAAAGCTCATTAGCAAATGAGCTCTCAAAGTGAGCACTTAGATAACTCATATGCTAATGAGCTCTCTAAGTAAAGCTATGCAAAGTGTTTTCTGTAGTAGTGATTTTGAGTAAATGGATTTGGTTGATTTATTTCTCATAAACCAAATTGGTGTGAATGAGAAATTAATGTCATTCAATATGTGGATAAGTACATTAATGAATGTATTTATTGTGGTAGTAGTGAAACTTTGTGTCTCTTTGAATTAAAAAGGTAACTCTTGATGAATGATTTTTTCCTAAAGGTTGCGACTCTTTGGAAAAATGAAATGTGAAGAGTCACACCTATTACCCGTAATCCTAGAAAATCTATAAATATATGTCCCCTACATTGTTATTATATACTTGAAAAGATACTTGAAATGAATTTCATGTACATACTATAAGTCTAGTGCAAGCATATTAGAAAATGTAGAATTGCATTAGAGTCATGTCTGAAAGTTCCGGATACTCATTTGCGATTCGTCGATAGCTTTTGCTTCGTAGTGCAACGGGCGGAAGGCTCCAAAGTCGTTGTATCTTAGGGACGGTTGCCATGATCCGTATTGTACTTGTGTAAGGGACAATAATGTCTTACGAAAAGCGAGTCTAAGCAATCCCTTGACTTTACCGTGTCAATTGCATAAGTCACCTTCGTCTACACACACCATTTATTGTTGGTTCCAACAAGAGAGCCAAAAGGGGGAGCTGTAGCTTTTGAATTCAGCTGCAATTTAGTGGCATCTCTTCTCTCTACATGGGTAAAATGCATGTTTTATCACAAATTCAAACATTATTATTCAAATCAATATTAAAATGAATTCCCTTGAAATTAATTTGGCCTAAGACTCTTGTTCTTCGCTTGGTTATGATTCTTGAGATGATCTCACAAACACCAACTTATGTGAAGATAAGGAACTTTGCTTCCTCTGCATAACGATAAAATTGAGTCTTTTTTTCCAACATTTACATGAATTACATCCAATTAAACCCATGACATCAAAGATTAATATACCTCATCAATAGCCCAGGTTGATCGTTGTCAGACCCGGAGGTGGGCAATCATATCTTTCTTTTGAGCAAAGTAGTTGTCTCCCAGTTGAATGCTTGCTCGATACCCTGTTGGTCCCAAATAGACAAAGACAGGTGTATGGGGGGGGGAATACACCTGTAAGTACAGATTTTCAAAGATCAGTTTTACAGCAGATCAAGTTTACAGTGGACTTTAAAGACACAGGCCACTTATAAAATATCAGTGGACTTAAGGGTCGCCTGATAAGTAGCCTGAGGATCTGATCAAGTTTGTGTTGTGCAGCGGATTATTTGTAAAACACTTGAGGTTGTTAACTCACAGAAAAGTACAACAGACACAGGGATTTATAGTGGTTCGGAGTTAAACTCTCCTACATCCACTTTTCCTGATTTAACAGGAGAATTCCTTAACCACTGGAATTCCTTATTTTAGAGTGCCAAGGTGCACTGATCAAGAATATCTCCTCTTGATCTCTAGGATTTTCACTGAGTCCTAGTCCTTTCAGATTTCAGACTGAGACACTCCTCAGCTTACTTTCTCTTACTCACAGTCTTTAACATATCTCAGTTTAAGGACTTGAGTTCTCCAACTAAGGTTGAGATAACCCTTTACAATGATAATCAGTATCTAGGTTGGGTTATCTCAGTAGGCTTCTAAGATATTACAGTGTAAGCCTAAATACAAGATTGAATTCTAAGCAGTGTAAGCACTTGGAAAACTAGAGTGATTTCGAGTGCTTGAGTGTATGATGAACTTCGGATAGCTTTCAGATTATCAGTTGAGCTTGTTAGTTTCCCATCCTTGACTTCTTCTTCAACTCTTGTATTTATAGACGTAAATTTGAAAGACTATCCATTGGAGAGATAATTTCAAATTTAAGCTATTTTGGTGTTCCAACGTTCTTCAAGAATTTCCTCAGATTATGGATGGTCAAATCTGTGAAAATATAGCAGTCCAACGTTCTAAAGATCTTCTTCAGAATCTGGATGGTCAACTCTTAAGCATTAATGGTTGATAGCTCATTAAATGCCTGCTTAGAGTTAATCCAGCCACCTTTGAAAACTGTGCCATCCTAGGTTGTTGGTTGCTTCTGAACTTGGTACTGACATGTCAGTCTTTTGTGTCAGGTCCGTACATAGGTGGCAGCTTCTCATTGGTCTTACTTAATTGTTCCTCAGTCCAGTCTAACGGTTGCATTGAAGTCCTCTGTCTTTTCATCAGGTGACTTGGAACATTCTCTTTGCTGCATTTAACACTTCATTTATGTGCTGGTTGCTTCCTTCATAAATGCTGAGAGCATTTAATACACCAGGTTACTTGTCATCAGGGGAGTCTTTTCAGGTCACTTGGACTTAGTCTTCTGGGGTGCATTTTTCATACAGTGGGTGTATCTTCTAATCCTTCATCAGGCCAGTCTCAGATACCACAGGCTAGTTTAAAACATATCAGACTAGTTTTTAATATATGTAGCCTGTTTGTACACAAACTTATTTTCAAAGTTTTTATCATCACCTCTTAACATTTTGGGCTACTTTTCTAAGTTTTAGGGATACATTAATACATCAGGGGTCTTTGGGATTTTATCAAAACATTTTACAAGTCATTTCCCAACAATTTCCCCCTTTTTGATAAGAACAAAGACCTAGTCTATTTAAGCCTTTATCAGAAGACTTTTACTTAGTAAAATTTTAAATTTTAGAAGTTCCCCCTGAAAAAGTACCTGCAGGTTAGTTAGGCAGTTTGTAATAAAGTGCATAGGCCAAACAGATAATGAGATATTATCTTGGGCTTAGAAAGATAGAAATTTCACTGATCTTGAGAATTGGTTACAGTTTACAACGTTCTGACTGTAACCAAGATACTATCCTGACCCATAGAGATAAACAAAAATTAACACATCTTCATCAGCTTCCTTCTCCAGTGTTGTTGCCTTACAGGCTCCCAAATGCTGGCTCCACTCCATATTGAGCAAATACTCTCTTCTTCAGCTCCATCTTTCTTTCCATTACCTCCTTGTTGTGCCCCTTTAATCCAAGTTGTTCACACACCACTAGCCATTCTCCCATAATATCTTGCATCCTCACCTCCCCACTAGCATCTATTGGAGGCATGAAGAGAATGGGACCAGGGGCTTTGAAAGGGTCTCCTCCACTGTGCTCTTCCCATGCATTCAAGATCCTGGGATATAGTGCAGGCCAATTTTCCAACATGTTCTGATGAAAGACTTCATCAGCCTCCACTCCCTCGAACTCACCTGTCACATAGAAGGAGTATACAAACTACCTCTTGGCTTCCTCCCAAGAGTCATTGATCTCCTTAGGAACCCAAGGATCTATGTGAGGATATCTTGCAATGGGCTCACTAGCCTGAGCCTGGCTTCTTCTGGCCTTCAACCTCCAGTATGAGTTCCTGGGCTTCCTTGGTGGTGGGGGCTTCATCAGTTGGCCACTCACAATCAGTCTCTTTTTCTCCTCCATCTTTTCCAGGTTGTACTGATCAAGAGTCTTCTCTTCTTTTACTGCCTGGGCCAGTGGACTGAGTGTAGGTGGCCTGAACAGATCTTCAGTGGACTGCACCTTCTCTGGCTGACTTGGTGCAAGAGAGGCAATTGGATTGGGATTTTCCACAGCAAGCTCCCTGGCTTCTTCTTCTTCTCCCTGAGTAATCATTACCCTTCTCCTCTTGGTGGCCTGAGTGTCAGATACAGTCCCACTTCTTTGTTCACTTCTCTGTCTTTTCTCTCTTAGAATCTGTTCTTTGGCTTTAGACAGCCTGGTTCCCCATCATGTATCAGCCTTTCCCTTCTTTTTCTCATGAGCAGTGGCCTGCTCCCCTTTTCTCACCAGAGTATCAATTTCCTGTCTCACATCTCTTTCTCTGGATCAGCCTTCTTCCCAACTGATGGGCCACCCAATGGCCTGTCCTTACATTCTTCCCCCTTCTTCCTAACTCTCCTAGAGAGTTCAGCAAGAGCAACTGAATGCTTAGCTATGTCCTGCTCTACAACTCTCAGGTGGGTGACGCAGTGTTCAGTTTCTTCATTAAGAGCCCTCAGGTGGAAGGCAGCATCCACTCCGAAGTCAGTAAATGGCTTCAGTTTTTCTTCTATTATCAGATTTGTGGCCGCTTGAGTGGGAAGCACTGAAAGTGCCTGCCTCACCTGAGTTTCAATTTCTGCTTTCAGGGCTTCTTCCCTCCTTGTGATGTAAGCATCCATTTTCTCCATCAGGCCACCTGCCATTGCTGTGATGGTAGCCTGAATCAGTCTTTCCCTTTCCTCCAGGTTCTCTTGCCTGACTGCTATCAGGGCTTGAGTGTGAGCCTGCCTTTCTTGTTCAACACTGGCTTTGAGATCACTGATTTCCTTGGAGAGATGCATCTCCATCTGATCCACATTACTTGACAAATTAGTAATGAGTGTCAAGTTAGAATCTTTTACCTGATCTAGATGCTCATCAAGTACAGCAGTCTCAATAGACTGTTCCTCCATCAGGATCTCAATGTTCTCCACCTTGCTAGTCAGGGTTGCCAGCTCCCTACCCTTAGACTTAGACTCCTCAGTAGCCTGGACAACAGTCTGAATAACACCTTCAATCTGAGCAACTGGTGTTTCATCAGAAGAGGGCACTATTTCCTTCTGAGTCCCCTGTGACTCAGATTGTTCTTTAGTGGCCTGATTTTCAGTGTCCTGACCCCCACTAGCCTGGGTCACCTCCTGACTTGCACCAGCCTGACCCTTCTCAGTAGGGTTGGCTCTTTCATCATCTCCATCCTTCTCCTTGTCATCAGTAGACTTACCCTTGGGCCCCTCTATCATTCTTGCATTATCCAATTTCTTGGCAACCAACTTGCCAAACTCCCACTCTGTCAACAGAACACTGACCTTTCTTACTTGAGCAAACTCAAGTATTTCCTTCTCTTTTTTTCTCCAGTAGCTTTCACCTTGTCCCTTCACAGCCTCCAAAAGCTCATAAAGATATGCATATTTCAGCTTGACTAGTAGCTTGACCCTCCCAAAATCTCCTTGAGGGTGGGATGGGAGTTCAAGGTAGGGTATAACTGCTCTAATTCATAACTGACCTCCTCATTTAGAAAGTCCAAGTAGGTGTACTGGACTTCCTCCTCATCAACTACATCAAGCTGTGGCAGAGTGCCACTAGCCTGTGGGACAGTGGGTTGTTCTTTGGATTCACTTTCAGGCTTTTGAGAGCCTTCAGTGGGGTTTTCAGTTGTTGGTTCGGTGGGTGTAATTTTGGCTACCTCAGTGGACTTTTGAGAGTCCTTTGAGGCTTCTTGTCCTCCTACTCTTTCCTCAGACTCCTCTGAGCTTTCTTCATCAGACTCCTCTGATGTCTCGTCTTCCTCCTCATCTGCTTCCTCTCCCTCCTGCCCTTCCTCAATACCCTTGAGGGCAGTGGTGGCAAGTAAGTGAATAGGGGACTTCATTCCTTCTTCCTCTTCCTCAACAGATTTCTTAGCAGATGAGTGAGTTGTGGAAGTCTCAGAGCTGCTGCTAATGGCTCTGCTTTCAACAAAGGCTTTCTTTACTATTCTCCTCTTCTTTTTCTCCAACTCCTCTTCTTTGTGGGACTTCATCTTCTCACTTGGCTTCAAAGCCCTTTTCTTGATGTTCACAGGGGAACTGTCCTCCCCTGACTCCTCTGGGACTATGGCCTGTTCCTTTCTTCCTTCTCTGGATGGTGCCTCAACCTTCATCTTCTCCAAGAGCTTTTCAGAGTTGAACAAGATCTTGGCCTTGTTCCAAGATCTTGTATCAGGAAAGTTATACTTCAGGTTAAGTACCTCAATGATGAGAGACACTTTTGAAGCATAGCACAACTTGTGCGCAATCAACATCCTTCCCTTAACCACCTTCAGTTTGCTCCTCTCCTCCCTGAGATTAGAGATGAAGAACTGATGCCAGTTGAACTTTACTCTATCAGTGGTGTTGACAATGGCTGCCATCAATCTGAGCTTTATCTTGCTCACTTGCTCAATGCTTCCTTGGTTTGCTAGGATGCATTTCCCAACAATCTCTGCCAAAACCTCAAACTCAGGCTTGAGGAGTTTCTTGTTGAAGGTTGTGACATACTACTCCATTTTCTTTGTTATTGTGTTCAGAAATCTCTCCTCCTCTCCAAGCATGTAGGTTCCTGGGTCCAAACCCTCGTTTGGCAGCCCAAAGATGTCATGCAAATCCTCCTGCCACAATGTAAATTTGTGCCTCTTCATGACAGCCTCAAAGACTTCTCTCCCCTTCTTGTTCTGCTTCTTCTCACTTTTCTCCATCATGATGGCAGATCTGATGGATGTAATGCTCTTCTCCATGTCAATAAAGAATTCCAAAACCTGTCTGTCATAACACTTTTCTGGGCCTTTGGATAAGAATCTGTAGAGCCCAGCATTTCTGACAATATCAAGGGCTCTTCTAATATGATGTAGGTTGGGATCAGAAAGAACTTTGGAGTGGTTGAAGCAAACTATTGGTTCATACCAAAAGTTCTTGTTGTTGGCCAGTTCCTTGTAGTCTATGAAGATTTGAGACATTGTTTTAGAAAAAAGGATTTTTGGTGAGGGTTAAGGATGGCGAGGGTTGAGAGTATGGGTTTGGTAAGGGTTGATAGTAATGAAATCGTGTGAAAAACTGCTAAGTGTGGGAGGTATTTATATTGTAGATCAAGGGTGGGGATTAAATCAAGAGAGATCTGATCTATGGTTGAGAATGCAGCAATAGTTTGGAAGATAAAGTGTTTTAACATCCCAAGTAATTTGTAATTATTACCAAATATGGAAAGTGGGTTGGTTTAAGATCAATGGTTGAGATTGAAAAAGATGACGATTAAAAGTAAGGCTTTTCATGAGAGATAACTGCTCGAAATTATCTCCCGAGATTTTACTGCACACTTACTATCGCATTAAATGCGCCGTGGGCACAGTTACCAATAAAGTAACCGTCAGTCAGAATTTATCTCAGTGGAGTACTCAGTGGACTTTATCAGTTCAGGGGAGTAGACTCGTCTGATGCGCAGGATACATCTGTGGACTTTATCAGTTGAGTCTACTGTTGTTTCTTGACTATTCCCCCTTGATTAGTGGCCTGTGAATCCATTGTGATAGATTCATTCTGAGTTGGGTAGCCTGATCAGTTTCCTAACTCAGGGTCAAGTAGACCTAACTCCACTAATAACTAATGAAACCTTGCTTCTGCCAAAGGTTTTGTGAGTATGTCTGCCCTTTGCTTGTCAGTGTGAATTTTAACAAGGCATACTTCCTTTTTCTCCACATGATCTCTGATGAAGTGATTCCTAATATCCACAAGCTTGCATCTTGTGTGGAGCACTGGGTTCTGTGATATTGCAATAGCATTATTGTTATCACAGAAGATAGGTACTTCACTAGCCTGTATATTGTAATCAGTCTGTTGTTGCCTTATCCATAGGATTTGAGCACAGCAACTTCCAGCAGCCATGTATTCAACTTCAGTGGTGGTTGTTGCTACTGAACTCTGCTTCTTCGAAAACCAGGATATCAATTTATTTCCAAGAAATTGACATGTCCCTGTGGTTGACTTCCTGTCAATTTTGCATCCTCCATAGTCAGCATCAGAGTAGCCTGTTAATTCAAAGTTATCATCAGAGGGGTACCAAAGTCCCATGTTGACAGTACCCTTGAGATATCTTAGAATCTTCTTTGTGGCTTCCAGGTGACTTTTCTTGGGACTAGCCTGATATCTAGCACAGATTCCTACTGCATAAGTGATGTCAGGCCTGCTTGCAGTAAGGTAAAGAAGTGATCCAATGATTCCTTTATAAGTAGTCTGATCCACAGCCCCTCCTTCTTCATCTGGTTCAAGCTTTGTGTTTGTATTCATAGGTACCCTGACTACTTTTCTTGAGCTGCAACCAAATTTCTGTATCAGCTCCTTTGTGTACTTAGCCTGATTGATGAATATTCCTTCAGGGGACTGCCTGACTTGCAGTCCAAGGAAGAAATTCATCTCTCCCATCATGGACATCTCAAACTTTCCTTTCATGAGATGTGAGAACCTTGTACGTTAGTCTTCATTCTATGATCCAAATATAATATCATCCACATAGATTTGGACCAAGAGTATGTCCTCTCCATGTGTGATTCTGAAGAGTGTTCTGTCAACACTCCCCTTAGTGAAACCATGCTCCAAGAGGAACTGTGACAGTGTGTCATACCAGGCTCTTGGGGCTTGTTTCAGGCCATATAAGGTCTTCCTGAGCTTGTATACTTTGTTGCCTTCCTCAAAGCCAGGGGGTTGTTCCACATAGACTTCTTCATTCAGAACCCCATTGAGGAATGCACTCTTGACATCCATTTGATGGACCTTGAACTTCTTGTGGGCAGCATAAGCAAGAAATAGCCCGATTGCTTCTAATCTGGCTACTGGTGCAGAGGTTTCATCATAATCAAATCCTTCAACTTGAGAGTATCCTTTGTCCACCAATCTTGCTTTGTTTCTAACAATGACATCATTCTCATCCTTCTTATTTTTGAAGACCCATTTGGTTCCAATTATGCTGGCATGCTTGGGTCTTTTGACAAGTTCCCATACTTGATTCCTTATAAACTGATTGAGTTCTTATTCCATGGCAATGATCTAGTTTGGATCCTTTAAGGCTTCTTCAATGGTCTTGGGTTCCTGTGCTGAAAGGAAACAACAAAAGAGAGCATTCTCTCCATGAAAACTTCTAGTCTTGACTCCAAGATTAGGATCTCCAAGAATCTGATTGATTGGGTGATCAATCAACTAACTTTTTTTGGATTGTCCTCTCTCAGTGGGGTTATCCTCAGGGGATACCTCTCCAACTGGGATTGAGTCACTAGATTGAGCAATTCTAAGTAATTCAGGGGATAGGGCAGAGGGTAGGAGTCCTGATTCATCATTCAGGGTTGTTTCTAAGTTATTAACACAGTTTAGTCTGGCTTCCCCCTGAATGTTATGCTCAGTGTCTGTCTCAGCTTGGCCAGCTTCTTCAATGACAGAAGTTACCTAAGGAGCTAGGCTTGAGTCATTCAGCTTGTTTTCATCAGTGTTGATTTCCTCAGGCTGGTTTGTCCTCTGAGTGCAGTCCTCTGACTCCTTTAATCCTAGGTTGTCCCATGTTGGAATGTAGGCATCCACCTTCTTATAAGTGGACTTGTCCAGGGTTAGGTTAGTCATTTTATCAGTGATTTCTTTGATAGCCTGATCTTTCCTGGACTCAAGAGTAGATTCATAAAAAACAACATGGGGTATTTCTTCCACCACAAGGGTTCTAAGGTTATATACCCTGAAGGCTCTACTGACTTGGGAATATCCAAGGAAAATTCCTTCATCAGCTTTGCTATCAAAGGTTTTCAATTGCCTCTTCCCATTGTTGTGAATGAAACACTTACAACCAAAGATATGTAAATAGGATACCTGAGGTTTCCTACCATTCCATAGCTCATATAGGGTTTTGCCTTATGTTTTGGTGAGCATGGATCTATTTTGAGTGTAACAGGCTGTATGTATGGCTTCAGCCCAGAACCTTTTGGGGATTTGTGCATCAGCAAGCATGGTTCTGGCAGCTTCCTTAAGTGTCATGTTTCTTCTTTCAATTATCCCATTTTGTTGAGGAGTTCTTGCAGCTGATGTCTCATGGGATATACCTGACTTATTGCAGAAGTCAGTAATAATTGAATTTTATAAACTCAGTACCTTTATCAGATCTTATGTTTATGATAGACAGATTCTTTTCATTTGAGATCTTCCTGAGTAACTCAGGTAGCCTGAGTTGGGTATCCTTCTTGCTGGACATGAATATCACCCAAGTAAATCTTGAGGAGTCATCCACCACCACCAGTGTGTACTTGCTTCCATTGATGCTGGCTGATGTAACAGGTCCAAAGAGGTCCATGTGTAGAAGTTGGAGTACCCTGTCAGTGGAGGGAATTGTTTTGCTTTTGAATGAGGCTTTTATTTGCTTCCCTTCTTGGCAAGCTTTGCATATGTGATCTTTGTTGAACACCTCATTTGGTATTCCTTCCACTAGGCTCAGCCTGGATATCTTGTTTAATGTCTTGAAGTTCAGGTGGTTGCGTCTTCTATGCCATAGCTAAGTCAGGTCACTTGAGCTCTTGGCAATGAGACAGGTCTCTTTTGGACATGACCTCCAATCTGCAAGATAAACATTTCCTTTCCTGCACCCTGTTAGTAGTACCTGTGTATTTGATGCATTTCTTACACAACACAGGTTACTTGAAAACTCAACATTATATCCCTTACCACAGAATTGGCTTATGGAAAGTAGGTTATGTTTCTGTCCACTGACATATGATACATTTGTTACCTAGACTGTCCCTATTATCAGGGTACCATAACCTTCTGTGATTCCTTTTGAGTTAGCACCAAAATTGACCTGTGGGCTTTTCCTTTCTTTGTAGTTAGTCAGGAGACTTTGGTTGCCTGTCATATGTCTTGAGCAACCACTATCCAGATACCAATCATCTTGATACTCCAAAACCTGTATAAAAATCAGTTCTTAGGTACCCATCTTGTGTTGGGTCCTATTTGGTTAGCTGTACCTTTAGGGATCCAAATCTGCTTAACAGTCCTAGTTACTTTGGACTGGCTGATTTTTCTCCCATAAACATCTACATAGACAGGTGGCTTGTTATAACTCCTGTTCCTAAAGGGCTTTGGTGCAGCTGGCCTTAGGTGCTGTTGATAAGGAGGGATATAACTCCTCTCATAGGGCATATATGAGAGTGGTTCCCTGTAGTGAACCCTTCTGTCAACTCCCCTGACAGAGGATTCAGACCAGTTTGTCCTCTGCCTAGATTGTCTCCTAGGAGAAGATCTAGGTTGAGGATATGTGTATTGAACATTACTCCATTTGTTTCTAGAAGATTTTCTTCTTTGGAGTTGATCTTTTATGGAGTTTATTTTGGGATGTGTATAGGGTGTTCTAGCCTTTTCAGTGGACCTACTTGGCACTATCACCTCCTCAGTAGGTTCAGCAGGCCTTTTGCCCTTATCAAGGATCCTTCTGGGATTCTTAGAGGACTTTACAAACACTCTCTCATTACTGCAAGTGGGTACAATGTTGGGAGGGCCTTCTGAGGATGTGCATGGGAAGAATCCTATCCCATGTCTGCTGTCTGAGCTATTTTGTAAACTCAGGATTTTCTCTATAGCAAGAGAAGGTTTATTTAGAGATTCTAGCTTTCTCAGGAGATGATCCTCAAATTCTTTCAGCAAATTTACATTGCAGATAAGGGCTTTAATTTGGATAGCTAGCTCATTATTTTCACTAGCTAGCCTGATGTGATCATTGGTCAGTCCCCTGATCAGCTCATCCTTTGCACTGACCTGACTTTTGAGTGTTTCCACTTCATTTGTCAGGGCAATGGTTTGGGATGCTGAGACAAGGTCTGCCTCAATCTCAGATTCAGCTAGCTTGGTATTTTCATTTGCTAGCATCCTATTTTCTTCCTCAAGGATGAGGTATGCCTCTTGCATCTTAGAGAAGTCAACCATCAATTGTGGAAGTGGGAGCATATAACAATGGAGAAGTCAACCATCAACCATCAATTGGAGAAGTCAACCATCTTGGAGAAGTCAACCATCAACGTCCATCGGGATTACTTCGACCACTTAAGATTCTAGAGTGGAAGTGGGAGCATATAACAATGGATTTTGTTATGGGATTACCAAGAACGATTAAAGGAAATAATGCAGTCTGGGTCATTGTGGATCGTTTAACAAAATCTGCACATTTTCTTCCAGTAAAGACAACTTTCAAGATGGAGCAATATGCTCAAACTTATATTCGAGAGATTGTAAGGTTGCATGGTGTACCAGTTTCGATTGTATCAGATAGAGATTCACGATTTACGTCAGAATTTTAGAAAAGTTTGCAGAAGGCTATGGGAATTAAGCTAAATTTTAGTATGGCTTATCATCCACAATCTGATGGACAATCGGAAAGAACTATTCAAATCTTGGAAGATATGTAGCGAGCGTGTATACTTGATTTGAGTAATAGTTGGGAATATTTTATTCCTTTGGTGGAATTTGCGTATAATAACAGTTACCAATAGACCATTGGAATGGCACCATACGAGGCGTTATACGGAAGAAAGTGTCGTTCACCATTGTATTGGGATGAAGTTGGAGAAAAGAAGTTATTGGGTCCAGAGATATTGAGAGAAACCATAGAAGTGGTTGAAAATGTACGAGAGAAAATCAAAATAGCCCAAGGTGGATAGAAGTCTTACGCTGACAAGCGTAGAAAGGAGTTACAATTCGGTGAAGGGGAAAAGGTTTTTCTCAAGGTTTTCCCCACTAAAGGCGTGGTACGTTTTGGGAAAAAGGGTAAATTACGACCAAGGTATATAGGGCCATTTGAAATACTCGAGAAAGTTGGTGATGTGGCTTATCGACTAGCGCTACCTCCTGAATTTGCGAGTGTTCATAATGTTTTCCATGTTTCTATGTTGAGGAAATATGTTCAAGACCCAGAACACGTCATTGACTACTCGACACTAGAAATAAATCGAAATTTAAGTTATGAAGAAAAGCCATTGGCAATCTTGGAAAGAAAAGTTCACCAACTACAAAACAAGGACATGGCTTTGGTCAAAGTGTTGTGGAATCGTCATAGCTAGAAAGAGGCGACTTGGGAACGTGAAGATAAGATACGTGCCAAATACGCAGATTTATTCGCTCATGGTACGTTTTAAATTTCGAGGATGAAATTTTTTTAAGGGGGATAGGATGTAACACCCGTAGACTCAATCACCATAGATAATAAAATTTATATAAGTTATTATTATTATTATTATTGTTGTTGTTGTTGTTGTTATTGTTATTATGAGTAAATTTAAAAAGTGTATATAAAATATTTATGTATATATATATATATAGTATTTTTTTTAATTATTTATTTGTTTAAACTTTTTAATTAAAGTATTTATAAATAAACTTTTAGATATATATATACATATAGTACACGTATACCATGGAGTTGTCCTCAACTTCATTAGTAAGTTTCCTTTCCATTATATCTTTGATTTCTTTATTTAATTATTAGAGCTTTATCTCAAAACCTCATCTAGATATATAACTCTTACTGGTGCCTTATCCTCACAGTTAATCAACCCACTTTCCTACTTTCCTTTAACATATCCTATTTTCCTTCTTTTCGGCTTCTCTCTCTCTCAGAAGCAAACCCAGGAGAAAAAAAAAATATTTCTCTCTCATTAATTTTAAGCACACTACGTTTACTTCTTTGCCGATCGTACCGTTTGAAGTCGACTTTCTCGTCATCACCTTGGACTTAATAACCTTTCTCTTTTTATTTACTGTAAATCTTGTTATCTTCAACAAGATTTTTCTTAAATTTTTTAGTTATTAGTTTTGTAAGGCCCAAATCTTTATTGTCAATGAAGTCTTCAAAATTGAGTATCATGGATTAGTAAGTTTAAATTAATTTTTGTTTCTATTGTTATTAAATTTATTCAAGACCCTCTGAATAGGCCATAATCTTGTTTTCCAAATGATTCGTATTTTTTTTAATTAATTATCTGGTTTACTGATTAACAGAACCTGAGAGCACTAAATTAATTATTAATTTTAGATATAATATTTTGTTTTAAGAATTCAAAAAGAGTAGTTAATAATTATACTTGCAGTTCTTCTATTTTTCTTTCTTTAATAATTATATTTTTAGAGTCATTGAGTTTTAGTAATAATTCTAATTTTTATTTAAATATTTTAGGTGTAGATCAACTCTCGCTTTAATTAAACTACACTTTTACAAGGACAATCAAGGTTTAAGGTGTGATTTTATTTGCTTTGTCCCTTTTAAATGTTCATGTGAATTTTATTGTTACTTGCTACATGATATTGACATATATATTGAATTATTGGGTTACTTCGACTGTAAGGTCGTTGTAACTTTGCTGGGACTTCGGTCCAGGAGGATAAGCTCCTTGGAGACAACTCCACCGTATACAGATTGGCCAATATACAGATTGACCAATATACAGATGCATTGCTTTATGCATGCATGCATGTTATGTGAGATGATGATTTGATTTACTTGTGATATTTAATTGTGACAAAGGGAATTCCACTGAGCTAGTTGGTTGCTCACCCCAAATTATTTAACATTTTGCAGATTAAATGGAGAGAGGTGGAGCAACGGTGGATTGCCGGTTTTATTGTTTAGTATTTAATATCAATAAAGTAGTTTATAGTGTTTTCTATTATACTATGATGTTAAGTTTGAGTTTGATAGTTTATAGTATTATGAGTTGCATCGCATAGATAATTTGGGTATATGCTTGTTACTTTAACTAATACAAGATATACTATCTTTTGGTATAAATAGTCTGAGTACTAATATATTTTACCTTTATAATGATTATTTCCGCTGCAAATTTCAAAATAAGTGCGTCTATTTAATTTATCTTCATGTTGTTTGTATGTGTTTTTTTTTTTATATATTTTGGTCTACAAAAGCTTTATAAAATAGGGATGTGACAGTTCTTGGACTACTTCCAATTTTCATCCCTTTACACCTTTTTCAAGCAATTTTCTTCCATTTTCCTACACAACACAACTTAAAACTCCTCATAAAACATTAATGGTCATTGAACATCATCAAATTAATCATGAAAATGAACAATTAATCACGAATCCCCAAACTTTTTCGGATCAAGAATCCTAATAAAATTTGGAAAGAGTGATTAATCAAGAAATTCAAGCTCAATGAACCATTCACACAACATATCAACTCTTAAACCAAGAATTTCTCAAAACCTTAAGCAAAATATGCTCCTCAAATCTATTCTTGCACACAATAGCACATATTCCACAAAGAGCAATCATTTCACAAAATCATTAGGCTAGTATGGCATTCATGCTTCTATTCCTAAAAGTAAAACTAAAACAACAATAAAATCAAGGATACAAAAAGGATATAAGGGTGGGTTGCCTCCCACCTAGCGCTTGGATTTGACGTCCCCTAATCGGACGCTATAAAGCTCAAGTGACATCAAAATCAATAAGGGTTGAGTGACTTATATCACTCAATTTTCTTCTCCAAAAACATCCATTCTTCACCACTTTCTTCACCACTTGTTTCACCCCCTTATCTCCATTCACCTTTTTCCTCTTTTCAAAAAGAATTTCTTCATTTACTTCACTCTCAAGATCACAAGTTCTCATAACCTTGCTAGCATTTTCACCCTCACATCTTGGGGAACTCATTGAAGAATCATAGATAGAGAAAGTGTTTTTCTCTCATCATTCATACTCAAGGTAACCTCACCTCTTTGAATATTTATCAAAGCATCTAAAGTTGCAAGGAAAGGTCTCCCAAGAATTAGAGGAGTAAGCTTGTCCTCCTCTATATCTAAGATAACAAAATCAACCGGGTACAAGAACTTACCAATTTGAACTACCACATCTTCCAAAATCCCTCTAGGTTGCACCTTTGAATTGTCCGCCATATAAAGATCACTAGACATGGGCCTCATATCTTTCAAGCCAAGCCTTTGAGCTATAGATAAAGGTATAACATTCACACTAGCCCCAAGATCACATAAAGCCTTGATACTCTTGCTTCCTTCAATATGACAATCCAACACAAAGCTACCCGGATCTTTGAGTTTTTTAGGAAGATGCTTCATGATAAGCTTGCTACTCTCTTGAGTGAGTTTGACAATATCGGGCTCCTTTTTCCTCTTCTTCGACATGAGATCCTTTAAGAATCTTGTATACGTCGGCATTTGCTCAATAGCCTCTTTGAAAGGCATATTAGCATACATCTTTGGGAACAAATCAAGAAATTTCTTGAGCCTCTCATCAAGTTTGTTTTTCACTCCCTTGGAAACTTCCACCTTTTCTTTATCAACCACCAACCCTTCTTACTCCAATATATCCTTACCCCCTATTTTCACTTTCCCTTTCTTTTTCTCTTCTTTTCCTACCACACTCTCTTCTACCCCCAAGACTTTCTCATCAAGTTTCACCAATTTCACATTCTCACAACAAAATGCTTCCTCCACTATCTCATCATGAAACAATTTCAAAGGATCATTCCCTACCACCTCCTTTGCAACCTCCACACACATAATTGAATTACAATGCTCACGAGGATTAATTTCGGTTGTAGAAGGGAATTTACCTTTGTTAACTTGTGGACTTAAGGACGAAGCAATTTGCCCTAGTTGATATTCCAAGCTCTTAATTTGATTTCCTTGTGAAGTGTACAAGTCATCAACCCTTTTGTTCATTTCACTATTCATCTTTCTAAATTTCACTTCAAAATTTTCCATCTTCTTCAAAATCAATGTCAAGGTGTCTTCAATGCTCCCCTTACCCTCATTATTAGGCGGCTTAGACCCCGGATCAATTCCGGGTGGCAATTGAATCGCCCCCTTAGGATTGGAATATGAAAAGTTCTCATGCCTCCTATTCGGGTTGTATGGAGGGTTGCTTTGATTTTGATATGAACCTCCTTGTTGTCTAAAAGGTGGAGCAACATATGTCCTTTGATTACTTGAAAAAGAATTGTTGTATTGAGGACGACCCATGTCATTCACTTCTTCTTGAGTAGAGGTAGTAGGAGAAGGAATACTTTCGACAACACTTACTTGCATAGGAGCTGGGGCTTGGTTTTGGTTTTGGCCTCCATAGACCAAGTTCAACACATTTTTCATGTTTTCCTCAAGAAGTGAAACTCGATCACCCGTTCCACTATTGGACTCTCTTTGAAATGAATCGTTTGCAGCTATGTTTTTGATGATCTCGTTCACTTGATGAACGGTCCTTGTCCAAACCGAGCCTCCGGCACAAGAATTCAAGTAGTTCTTATCTCCTTCATGCAATCCAATGGTAAATGTCAAAAGAATGTCTTCATCCCTCAAACCATGTTGAGGACAAGCCAACAACAAGGTTTGGTACCTCACCCAAGCACTAGATATGGTTTCTCTCGCCTTTTGTCAGAAATTCTTTATCTCTTCCCTAGCATTTAACATTTTTTATGGAGGGTAAACTTTCTTGAGAAATTGTGAACTTAACTCCTCCCATGTAGCCGCTTTCGGGGTTCATAGATCGAATCCATGTTTTAGCTCTCCCAATCAAGGTAAAATTGAAGAAATAGAGCTTCTTCTAATTATTCGACATCCCTTTGTACTTGATCGTGTCACATAGCTCCATGAAGTTATTTAGATGAGTATTTGGATCTTCTCGATCACTTGATCCTTCAAAAGGAGATTCTTTTAACAACTTCAAGAGATTTGTATTAAGCTCAAACTTCTCAGCATCTATCGGTGGTCTTTCAATACCATCATAGTTTTCGTTCACACTCGGCTCAAAGTAGTCACAGAGTAGTAGTTCATTATTTTGAAGTGTGTTCACAATTTGTGGTCTTTGGTGTTGGGGTTGTGGTGGGTATGGATAGTAAGGATAGTTATGTGGTGGTGGTGGATAGTATGGTTGGTTTATTGGGTAATTTGGGTAGTTGGGATATTGAGGCGGATAGTAAGGTTAATTTGGTGGTGGATAAGGTTGGTATGGATGTGGTATAGGTTGTGGTTATGGAACCTCTCTTTGAGCCAAGTGCTCATCACCATGATGCACTTGTTGTCTCAATGGCTCTTCTTCTCTAATCTCATCTCGAGCTTCATTCATGTTATTCTGCATGTTCTCTTGATTCAATCTAGCTCTTCTTCTTCTCCTTCGTAGGCTCGTTTCAAGGTCTAAATCAAAGGGTAATAGATCTCCCCCTTGACTCCTTGTGTGCATATACCTACAAAGAAACAAGTATCAAAACTCTCACAATTATAACCAATCAAAAATAAAGGAAACAACAAACAACCAAACAAAATAGCCATCTCCCCGGCAACGGCGCCAAAAACTTATTTGCCCAAAAGGTGTCCACACGCAAGTGTACTGTTAGGGTTATAATAGAAAGTATGCTTTTACTTTGTATAACTAAACTGAATCTTTGAGCTTTATCTGAAATAAATCTTTTATCACTGTGCTTTAGATAAATATGAATGTTATTTATTTATTGCAATCCGTTCATATAATAGTACAAGTTACACTATAGATAAATGTGGTGATCCTCGGATAACTCACAGCAAGATCACATTATCAGTTTCTTGTAACAAGTACTAAATTCACAACCTAGATGGGATTTGAACATCCCATTGGTAAACGGTTGATGTGTAGATCCCAAATTGGCTTATCTTGACCAAGGGATTGCACTAGTGCATGATGATGCATTGAAGAGGACCTACAGAGAGGTAATTCTTCCGTACTGATTTATGGGATGAAGAATTAGACCTCAATGGTCGTTTATTTCTAAACCTCTGTCCCTTAAATAGGACTGTGTGTGATCCGTGCGTGGCACTTTATTTTGTTATGGGTAGAGAGTCAAGAAGACTCAATACTTTGCATCTTGGATGACGCCATTGAGAACATGACAGTTGCTAAGATTTAATACAGAGGAACGTGTGCTTGGAGAGTCTTGCATGATTAGTCCCCTTGGTGGGCTCTAAACGTTCGTCATACTAAATCTTGCAGGTGGAATTTGTTTCCGGTATGATGATAAAGAAGAGTTGTCCTTACTCCAAGGCTAAGATGTTAAATTAATTAAAGCGTTCAGTGGCTTGATTAATTAACGGACAAAAGAATCTTAAACATGGGAAATAATGACCGGGAGCCATATGATTGTAATATGGGTTAAGATGGATAGTGCAACATTAATCCTATAGTGGAGTGAGATTAATGTTAATGGGTTGAATGACATTGGGCTCAATGTTAGAATTCAAGGCCCATTGGGAGGTCCAATCTTAATTCTCCTAAAGGCCCCTCAAGTAGCCCAATTAAATGTCCAACAAAGAATAAGGTGATTAAAATAAAAGAAATATTTTTTGGGCCCAATTATATTAATTTTCAAAATTTATATATATATAATTAGTGAGAGATTTTATGAAAAATAGATATGTATCTTTAATACAAGAATATCTAATAAAATCAAGATCTCATGGGTATTATATGTATATTGTTTTTTTCGAAAATCTTGAAGGAAAAGAATGTCAAGAATTGAATATTTTAGTATTCAAGATTATCAAGATTAGAATATTTGATATTCATGATAATCAAGATTTTAAATATTAGATATTCAAGATATTCAAGATCTTGTATTCTCACTATAAATATGAGATGATACAAGAGTTCAATACACATTATTTTTTCTCTTAGAATTTTCGAAAATTCTAGTGAGTGGGGCAACAAAATTATTTTCTTCCTTGTGTTGTGATTATTCGTGTGGCCTCCCACCGGGTGTACGAATAAGGACAAGAGAATACTTGAGAAGGCTCTTGGGTTTATCAAATTGAGGGTCTCAAGAAGGACGCCCTTTGATCTCAACCACCATTGCTGACAATACCATTCAAGCAAAGGAACTCCCAAAGCATCTCAAAAGGACGTCTTTTGTCTCAGAAACTGCCTTTTATTCAAGAGGTATAATTCACTAAATTCCTTAGTTCCGCATGTTTAGGGCTTTATGTGATTATATTTGTTCATATATTTTGCATACAAAGCCTGTTGTTGGGTATACAATTATTTAATTTAATTAAGTTTAAATCATGATATTAATTGTAGGCTTAAATTTGTATTTAGCGTAAATCTCAAATAGATCCGCGTTTAATTCCCCAACAACTGGTATCAGAGCAGGTTACGGGCTCTATACGTTAAATTGTAATTTAAGTGTTTTAATATTAAATTTGAAAATTGGATAGTAGAATTGCTAGATCTTTTTTGCTGGTATCCAATTGTCATGGTATTTAATATTTTTTTTATGCATGCATGTATGATGATGCGGTTTTAAAATCCGATTCGTTCGGATCGTTTTTCCCGTGAGAAAATCCAAGGGGAAAACTATGATGTTTTTTTGTAATAGACTAGTCTAGACGATAGGTTTATTTATTTTTGTAAATAAATTGTAACCGATATTGAAGACGAAGAACAGAGATTTTAAGGCCCGGAGACAAAGTTGGTGAAATTTTGTTGCAGTCGAGTGGGAGCTTATTCGAGACTGACGATAAAGCTTGAAGATGAAAGATGATTACGAAATCTCGTAATCAAAACGAGAAATTAAACCATGACAATTGGATATAACGTGCCAATTTATTTAATTTGTTTTGATGCATGCTTTATTTATTTAATTTGATTAAATATTTTGATTGCATGAATATCGTGATGAAAAATCTCAACTCCGAAAATTACTAAGTATGTTTTAAATATAATTCGATATTTTATTCTAGATAATAAAATTGAATTATTTGGCCTCCATGATTTATTTGTTTGTGAAGTCTTTTGGCTACGCATTGGCAAGCGCCTTTCTCCCTATCGGATAGGCCAAAAGACAAGTTCACATGAACGAATTCTCAAAAGGATGATTGTGGATTATTATTAGTGGCGGTATTGACCCTCTCATCGACTGGCTTGCTCAAAACAAAGTGATAATCCTGTATTTAATCATGGTTAATACTTAGGTATAAAATTGGCATTTTATTACTCCCCATCGGAGTCCCTACCGATTTTATATGGTCAAGTGGGAGCTGACTATTAATTTTTGAAATTAAAAGTTTGTAACTGTTCTTGTTTGTAACTTGCTTAAATGTGTTTGCATAAACGTCCACACTCAACGTGGCTTATGTGAACTATTTTAAGATGTCGGCCGATTTATGCTATGTAGTTTTTTGAGATTTTATACAAAGCATAATCGAAATTTTGTGATAATCTTTGCGAATCGATGTATGTATTGATGCAATGTATGTTTTATTTCAGTTCAGCATGTCGTCTCTTTTTAATCCACTATTTACGATACTTTTGGAAGGTGAAAACTATGTTGATTGGAAACGTCACTTATTTATTGTCCTAACCGCACAACAACACAAATGGGTTCTTGACACCCCAAAGACCCCTTCGCCTACGGATGATGCGGATGTTACCGAAAGGGAATATCATAGGGAGTGGATGAAATCCGATGAAATGGCTAGGTGTACCATCTTGGCTTCAATGTCAGATGTGTTGCAACACCAACACCAAGACATGGAATCCGCTTCTGATATGATGCTAAACCTTAAGGAAATGTTCGCTCATCAGAATCGTACGGCTAGGCAAATCACCATGCGAGATATATTGTCGCTGAAAATGGTGGAGGGAACGCCCGTAAGGGAACACGTTCTCAAGATGATGGGCTACCTCAACAAGTTAGAGGTACTTGGAGCGGAATATGATGCTGAAACGCAAGTTGATTTCGTTCTCCATTCTCTACTGAAAAGCTTTGAGCAGTTCCAGTTGAACTATATGATGAATAATCAGGAGTTCACGTTGGCACAACTCTTGCAAGCTTCGGTATCGGCGGAGACACTCATGGGACACCAAACTCAAGTCTTGGTGGCAAGCGGTCCGACTTCTTCCGCACCGAAAGGTGGGAAGAAGAAGAAGAAGACCAAAGGCCTGAACCAAGCTAAGGGTAAGGTGACTAATGAGGGAGGGGTCAAGAAAGCTACCAAAGGGAAGTGTTTCAACTGCGGTGAGAAAGGACATTGGAGGACGGCCTGTCCCAAGCCAAAGAAGGCTGGGAAGAAAGGTAATTCTCATGCACTTGTTGTTAAAACTTGTTTAGCGGCGTATGCTTCCCATTCGTGGGTAGTGGATACGGGAGCCACTGATCATGTATGTTTCACTTTACAGGGGTTCCGGAAAACCCGGCAACTTAGTGCAAATGAGATCCTCATCACATTGGGCGATGCTACGAGGGTAGCGGCTGTCGCAGTGGGAGACGTGCACCTATTTTTTGAAGATAGAGTTTTAGTATTAAAGGATGTTCTTTATGTTCCCAGTTTTAGGAAGAATTTAATTTCGGTTTCTAAATTGTACGTTGATGGATACTAAGTTTCTTTTAATAATATGGTTGTTATTTTTTGAAATGATGAGTTCATCTGTTCGGGAACATTGGTGAATAATCTTTATACTATTAAAAGTGCACACCACACACAAAATGCTTCTTATAACACATCGACTGTTTCTAAGAAAAGAAAATTTTCTTCAACCGTGAACGAAACACTTCTATGGCATCTAAGACTTGGTCATATTAATCTAAATAGAATTCAAAGGTTGGTGGCGGATGGCTCGTTGGAGTTTCTCCATGTTGAGCTGTTTCCAACATGTGAATCTTGTTTAGAGGGGAAAATGACCAAGAGGGCCTTTGGGGCAAAGGGGAATAGAGCTAGTGAAGTGTTAGAAATCGTTCACACTGACGTATGTGGTCCAATGTCGGTTCAAGCTAGAGGAGGTTTTGAGTATTTCGTAACTTTTACGGATGATTACTCAAGATATGGGTACGTTTACCTTATGCGGCGCAAATCGAAAACCTTTGATAAATTCAAAGAGTTCAAAGCTGAGGCCGAGAAACATAGGGGAAAGAGTATCAAGTTCCTACAATCGGATCGTGGGGGCGAATACCTCAGCAATGAATTTTTGACCTACTTGTCAAGTGAAGGGATTGTATCCCAATTGACCGCACCCGGTACCCCTCAACAAAATGGAGTTGCGGAACGAAGAAATAGAACTCTTTTAGAAATGATCAGATCCATAATGAGTTATTCGGAGTTACCCAAGTCATTTTGGGGCTATGCCTTGGAAACAACGTCTCACATTCTAAACTTGGTGCCATCCAAATCAGTTCCTAAAACTCCCACAGAATTGTGGACCGGGTGTAAGCCTAGTTTGAGACACATAAGGATTTGGGGGTATCCGGCATACGGGTTGGAAAAGGAAACCGGGAAA
Organism: Prunella vulgaris; assembly: GCA_026898435.1. Classification (NCBI taxonomy): domain Eukaryota; kingdom Viridiplantae; phylum Streptophyta; class Magnoliopsida; order Lamiales; family Lamiaceae; genus Prunella; species Prunella vulgaris. Next base: position 256,286 of record JAPKLY010000508.1, on the reverse strand, counting down.
TTAGATTGTTGGGACAATCAGAGTATTTTGATTAGATCCCAAAACCCCTGATGAATCTGCCTAAGTATAGTTGTTCAGGATCAAATAGTTCAGGATAGTTAGGTTAGGAATTCAGTACAGGAGGAACTTGTTGAAGACTGAAGAATATTTGAGTCGACCCAAGTTACGGAAGTCTTAAGTATAATCCATCCTGAAGGAGTCAGTCAGTCTTGCTGAAGATTGCCTGGTCTGAAGCTGAAGATCAAAGCCTGTTAATCCGTCCTGAAGTCAATCCTGAAGTACAATTGGCTGATGTTTCTACTGAGTACACTAAGCATACTCAGGACAGAACTTAGTCAGTGAAGAGTAAGTGTAATCTATCAGGCTGTGCTGAATGCACTTGAGACTTGACTTAGGCCTTGGTTCCGTTTATCTGAACCATGTAAGTCCAAAGCAAAAAGGTTACACATACTGGGCTGAATAATCTATCAGGCTGTGCTGAAGACACATAAGACCTGACTCGGGCAGTAGTTCAGATCACCTGAACCATGTAAGTCCAAGGCAAAAAGGTTATTTATGCTATGGGACAAGAGACAAAGAGAATGTCAGTAAGACTCCAATGAAGACAAACATTCAGACTGAGTTATTAACAAGAGACTCAGAGTATTGAATGTACGAGGAAGGACAAATGTCTGAATGTCAACTAGCCGTTAGAACGGAGAGCCAATGATCTTTCGACACGTATGTACGGAGTCTGCGCAGCATTTAATGCGGCATTTAATGCGTCTCAGAGTTGCAGGCGATGGGACAAACTTGCCAGAATAAGCATGGCGGTTAGGTCAAACAGTATTTCTAGCCTACAACCACCCCAAAATAGGAAAGATTTGATTTGATCTCCTCCAAAGGATCTATTTTGAATCTTGCCTATAAATATGGAGAGCCTTGCACCCATTCAAGGCTAACAAGAAATTTCCAAGAGAAAACTCTCAAGAATCCAAGCTCTCAAAGCATACTATAAACAACACTCTGCAATTAAATTTCCCTAGTGTTGTAGTAGGATACACTCTGTATTTGCTTAGATCGATAGCTCTAATATTTAGCATTGTTTTGTATTGCTAGAGCTATCTTAGTTGGAAACTAGAATACCAAACCACTCAGGGTGTGAGATTGGTTGGTTAGAAGGACTGAGACTTGTAAAACGCCCAGGGGTTAGTTCCTAAGAGTGGAAGTTGGCTATTCGTGTCCCTTGGCACGTAAAAACCAAGTACCTATCCTCAGGGTTTTGAGGATAGCTTCCTGTTAAATCAGGTCGTGGACGTAGGAGTTTGTTATCTCCGAACCACGTTAAAAAGTCCCCTGTGTGCTGATTTACTATTCTGTTCAGGATCATAACTGTCATCATAATAAACTGAACATTCTGCATTGTTTTTATCTTCAGGACTGAATTAATCATCCTGAATCTTAATACTGTGCACTCAGCCTTAACCACCAGTCTACCAAGCAAGTTCAGAGAAAATGTTTTCAGAAACTAAAACGACTAGAACCTAAGGGCTCACTTTCCGCACGTACTCTAGCTCACTGAGATAGTAGTCCAACTGACCCGCTTCCTAGCAGTCAGTAGGTTTGTTATCTCTACTGAGCTTCCAGGCACTTTACTCACACTCAGTTTATCTGACTTGTTACTGAATTGTCCCTGCTGTCCCTGTGGACCTTCATCATACTGAGTAATTCAGGAAATCCTGACTGAGAGTGTAAGAGCATTTTTCTGAGTCTTTCAGAAAAATCTGACATCAGTGTATTCCCACCCATACACTGATTGTACTCGTTTCGGGACCAACAAGTGGTATCAGAGCAGTGGTTCAAAAGACCACTGACTTTGTTTACCAACAGTTTCTGAGGAGAAACTTTTGGTGGTCTACTGAATTGATCTCGTTTCTGAAAATTGCATATCATGGCATCCGGTTCTAAACGTCTCGAGGGAAATCTTCCTGAATTCTCTATTGACAATTTTGACTATTGGAAATTCAGGGTACTCGCACATCTCTATTCCATCCATGATCAGATGCCTCTGGTGATTGAGTAGGGTCCGATCAAATTCATGAGGAATCTTCAGACGACCTGGCCTGTTGCTGGCAATGTTCCTGTTCCAGCTGCCGGAGATGAAGAAGTGGAGAGGTCCGTGCTTAACTCTGATAAGATTAAGCAAATCAGACTGGATAATGATGCCAAGAACATTATACTCCACACCGTTTCTTACGAGAATTCGGTCAGGCTCATGCATCTGAGAACAGCAAAGGAGATCTGGGATGCTCTGAGGGAGATGAGTGAGGGATCAGAAAAGATCAAGGAGAACAAGAGAGATCTTGCTATCAGGAAGTTTGAGGCCTTCTGGATGTTAGAAGGAGAATCCATCGATTAGATGGAAGCTCGGTTCATTAAGATGATGAACGAGCTAGCAACCCTTGGGAAGGAGTTTCCCAAGAGGGAGGTGTCTTCTAAAATCCTGAACTGTCTCCCTGAAAGATGGGACACATGAGTGATCTTACTGAAGAACACTTAGGATCTTACCAACATTACTCACTCTCACCTATTCTCAGAGTTAAAGGCTCTGGAATTCGACCTCGATAAGAGGAAGAAGAAGGGTGCTGTCAGTGAGGAAGTTAGTGAGGAGAAGACTCCTGAAAAGGAAAAGAGCGTGGCTCTTAAAGCTACTCCTGAGCCTGAGGCTGGATCTGGCTCTAAGTCTCTGAAGGACATGAACAAGGATGAGCTAGCCTTGGAGTACAGCCTGATGGCGCGGTATTTCGAGAAACTGAACTCTCGATTTGGAAGGTATAAGAAATTTTATACTGACAGCCGTGATCGCAGGTACTCCAGCCCCAAGAGATCGAGTCCCCGAAGAGAAGAAAGGAGGGGTTCAGATTCCAGGAGGGATCGTAATGAGCCTGAGCGACGAAGAGATGAGAAGATGAGAGATGATGAGCCCAGAAGATCCAGCTCCAAACCTGAATGATCATCAGGGAGCAGGAGGAAGTCATCAGATAAAAGGTACACTGATAAAAAGTTTGCTTCTGATGTAGATCAGTGCTACCACTGCAAGAAAACTGGACATTATCAGTATGATTGTCCGGAGCTCAGTGCTCGTGAGCGAGAGGATCGGAGAGCCAAGAGAGAGCTCAGGGCATCAGACCGGAGAGCTATGCTTGCTGAGGATTCCTCAGATTCAGATGGCCCAGGACGCCGGTCCCCTGAACTCTTTTCCGATGAGGAGTATGATGACCTCTGCCTGATGGCAGATGATGAGGTATGTTCTTCTGCATCTTCTCCTGATCACGCACCTAAGCTTAGCTCAGATTCAGCAGGAGAACTCGACCTTCAGCTCGCTCTAGAGCAATTGATGGTTGACTTCTCAAGGTTGCAGGAGACTCATACTCACACAGTGGATGTGAATGTGCAACTGAGTGGAGAGAACGATCGGCTAACTGAGTCTCTCCGAGTAATAGATACTGAGGAAGCCCTCAGATTAGTACATCTTCAGGAAGAGCTGCTTCATGCTCGGAACAAGCATGATGAAGCTCCACTGGAGGTAGAAAGACTGAAGGGTGTAATCAGCTCGTTGATTGAGACTCGTGATACTGATCTGTTCCTTGCTCAGGAACAATTGATGATTGAGCGAATTGCTCTTAGAGTGATGTTCAAAACTGAGTGGCAAGCTCGCCTTTGTGCTGAGCAAACTACTTGGGATCTTGAGCTGATCTCAAAAGAGAAAGCTCATGAAGAGTTGGTGCTTCAGTACACCACTGAAATTGAGGCCCTGAAAGAAACAAATGAGCATCTTGAGGTTAAGCTGAAGAAGTTATACACATCTACCCAAGTGGTCGATGAGTTAACCAGTTTCTCTCAGCTGACTGATGGTGCTAAAGCTGGGTTGGGCTATGATGCCTCAAAAGACCCAAAGGGCAAGAAAAGGAGAGGTGCTTCAGGGAGCAACTCTCAGAAGAAGTTTGTCCCTGCCCTAACTGATGACAAGAGCTCAAGTGTTGCTCGTCAGGACAAGGGCAAAGGGAAGGAGAAAATGCCTGCTGAACCTGTCAGGCAAAGGACTGAGGAACCAAGGCCAAAACCTTAGGGAAAGGCCAAGGCTCCTCATCTTGAGTCAAGGAAGACAGATCAAGGGAACTCCAAGGCTCAGCCTAGGAATCCTCAATCTGGGAAGAACTCTGCTCCTAGCACTTCTCAGGCCCAGCCTAGAAATGCTCAGAGCGGAAGGAACTCAGGACAGAGGAGGCCTCAGGCACAGCCAAGGACTACTGAGGTCCAGACTCCTCAGACAGGGCACAGAGCCCATCAGGAGCGTCCCAATCATCAAAGGAGAAGGACAAACCAGATGGTCTCTGAAAGGCAACGGAGACCTGACTTCGGTAACACTCAGGCCAGACCTCAAGTGCCAAGAGGTCAGGCCCGAGCTGCTCCTTCTCGAGATCAAACTCAGCCCAATGCACCCAGGCCAAGGAGGAACAGGAGGCCTACCCCCAGGAATCAATATAGGGCTCCTGAACCTCAGGCTGACACCCATACACCCTCAACTTCCCAGGCACAAAGGAAGAAGACTGTGTATATTGATGTTTCAGGGAGACAGGTTTACACCTCTGATGCTATCAGAATTGTTAAACAAATCTGGATCCCGAAGGGTATGGCTGACTCAGTAGGACCCAATACGAGATGGGTACGTGAGGCCTGATTCTTTTCAGGTCGCTGCGGGCTACAAGAAGAGGAAGGAGGATCTGATGAAGGACTGGTACTTGGACTTAGGATGTTCCAGGCACATGATCGGATTTCGTGATCTCCTTCAGGATTATGTAGCTCAGGAAAGCCCGCAGGTAACCTTTGGTGATAACTCTAAGGGTTTCACCAGAGGATTCGGAACCCTTGTTATTGGCTCTGTCCGTGTACTGAATGTATCATATGTTGAGGGAATGAGATATAACTAACTCTCGGTCAGTCAGTTTTGTGACCGAGGATATAGTGTAGAATTTACATCTAACATGTGTCTTGTGAAGGACAAATCTACACTACAGGTTCTGATTACAGGTGTCAGGAGGGGTAATGTATATTTTGCTGACTTCAAGAGCAGCTCTCCTGAAACCTGTTTGGTCGCTAAGAGCTCCTCTGAGCTCAGTTAGCTTTGGCATAAATGCCTGAGTCACTTAAACTTCAAGATTATTAACAAAATTTCTAGACTTTCTCTTGTAGATGGTCTACCCAATGAAGTTTTTAGCAAAGACCACGTGTGCGGAGCATGTCAGGAAGGCAAGCAAACCAAAGCATCATTCAAAGGGAAAGAAGCCTTCTCAACTGACAGAGTGCTTCAGCTTCTGCACATGGATCTCTTTGGTCCAGTTACTCCTGTCAGCATAAATGGTAGGAAATATACCCTTGTTGTTGTTGATGATTATTCCAGGTACACATGGGTTATTTTCTTGCTGAACAAAAAGGAGACTCAGGTCAAGCTTCCAGAGTTACTCAAGCAATTGAGTACTGAACAGGGTCAGAGCATAGTCAGGATCTGATCAGATCGAGGAACTGAGTTTACAAACTCTATTATAACTGACTTTTGTACTAACCATGGTATAGCTCATAAAACTTCTGCAGCCAGGACCCCTCAGCAGAATGGGGTAGCTGAAAGAAGAAATCGGACCCTGAAGGAAGCTGCCAGGACCATGTTGGCTGAGTCAGGATTGCCCAAGAAGTACTGGGCTGAAGCAATCAACGCTGCTTGCTACACTCAGAACCGATCTATGCTGAACAAACAACATGCTCAGACACCTTATGAAACTTGGAACAAGAGGAAGCCTCGCATCTCTTATTTCCATATTTTTGGGTGTAAGTGTTTCATCTTGAACAATGGGAAAGACCAGCTGAAAGCCTTTGATAGCAAATCTGATGAGGGAGTTTTCTTAGGATACTCCTCAGTCAGTAAAGCCTTCAGGGTGTATAACTGTCGGACCCTTTGTGTGGAGGAAACACCTCATGTTGTGTTTGATGAGACTGCATCAGTGCATAGGAAACAGGTTCCGAGTCCTGACACTGAGGGGGTTACCAAGAGAATAACAAGACTGAGTCTAAAAAATCCTGAATTCAAGATCAAGCTTGTCAGTGCTCCCAAAGGATGGGATTATGATGATGAAGATCAGGATGGACCTCAGGTCAACCCTCAGCAAGCCCCAGCCTCGGAAGATGTTGAGTCTCAGACGGAGGGACAGACTCAACCTGAGGTACGTACTGTCGGTGATGATGCTTCTGCACCTGAGACAGTTACTGAGTCCAACACTGTAGGGGGAAACAATGTCCCTGATATTGGCCAACCCTCAGGAAATGACTCAGTATCCCCTGTTCTTGCTCGTTCCTGTTCTTTGCCTATTATTGTCGAGACTAACGTTTCAGGATCAGGCGAGGGAATGTAGCAGCTCCCAGTGCTCCCGTCAGCAGGAGGCGGTGGCTAGATGATCACTCATTGGCTGATATCAATGAGAGGGTCATGACTAGGTTGTCCTTTGGTGAGAGCGCTATGTTTTGTTATTTCCTGAGTGATCAGGAACCTAAGAGCATAGAAGAAGCTCTTGCTGATCCCAACTGGATCCTAGCCATGTAGGATGAGCTCAATCAGTTTGAGCGGAATCAGGTTTGGGAGTTAGTTGAGAGACCTAGGCGTCAATATGTCATTGGCACCAAATGGGTCTTTAAGAACAAGAGGGATGAGAAGAATGTTGTAGTCAGGAATAAGGCCAGACTAGTGGCAAAGGGTTACTCTCAGGCCGAAGGAATCGACTATGATGCGACCTGTGCTCCGGTCGCAAGGTTGGAAGCAATCAGGTTGTTTCTAGCATATGCAACATTCAAGAAATTCAAAGTGTATCAGATGGATGTAAAGAGTGCTTTTCTGAATGGTGTACTAAACAAGGAGGTCTTTGTGGAACAACCTCCAGGTTTCGAAGTTGGAAATAAGGTATATCACCTGAAGAAAGCTCTTTATGGCTTGAAGCAAGCTCCGAGAGCTTGGTATGATACGCTATCCCAATTCCTGATAGACCACGGGTTCGTAAAAGGAACAGTGGACAAGACCCTCTTCCGGATATCCGAAGGGGAGGACATTCTCTTGGTTCAGATTTATGTGGATGACATAATTTTTGGATCTCCTAATCTGAAGCTTTGTGAGAAATTCTCCAAGCTGATGACTGGGAAATTTGAGATGTCAATGATGGGAGAAATGAATTTCTTTCTGGGTCTCGAAGTCAGGCATACTGACTCCGGAATCTTCATAAATCAGTCCAAATATGCGAGGGATTTGATTCAAAAATTCAGAGTTCAGACCAGCAAAGTCTCACGTATTCCCATGAACACAAATGAGAAGTTGGACCCTGACAAAGAAGGAGTCTCAGTAAATCAGATTGAATATAGGGCACTGATAGGATCCTTATTGTATCTGACTGCTAGTCGTCCTGACATCACTTATGTAGTTGGAGTTTGTGCAAGGTATCAGTCTGATCCAAAGAAGAGTTATCTAGAGAGTGCCAAAAAGATACTGAAATACCTGAGAGGTACAGTAAATCTAGGACTTTGGTATCCCTCTGATGACAACCTAGAACTGACTGGCTATTCAGATGCAGATTATGGAGGCTGTAGGCTTGATAGGAAATCAACTACAGGCACATGTCAGTTTCTAGGGAGTAAGCTGATCTCTTGGTTTTCTAAGAAGCAAACCAGTGTTGCAACGTCTACTACTGAGGCTGAGTATATGGCGGCAGGCAGTTGTTGTTCTCAGATCCTTTGGCTGAAACAGCAACTGAGAGACTACCAAGTTGAGGCCACTGAAGTCCCAATTTATTGTGACAATAATAGTGCCATTGCCATATCCCAAAACCCAGTCTTACATACAAGGTGTAAGCATGTAGACATCAGGCATCACTTTATCAGAGATCATGTTGAGAAAAAGGACATCAGGATGGAGAGAGTCCCTACTGATAAGCAGAGAGCTGACATCCTAACTAAAGCTTTGCCTGAAACCAGGTTTGTTGAGTTATCAGTAGAGTTAGGACTTCTTGACCCAGGCTTAGGAGATTCAATCTGAATCTCTGATCAGATTACACAAGGTCAGGAGGAATAACTAATATGGACTCAAGATGAAGGAATCTCAGAGAGATTGTGAATGGTTGTAGGGGGAACATTCAGTATGAAAAGGACGATCAGTATAGACTGACTAAGATTTAGGACACTGAATACATGGCTTGTCACCCTGATAGGTCACTTGTGGTATCAGTCAGAATACAAATCTGACAGACTGGTATGTTTCCTGATTTTCTTTCAGTCATCAGATCTTGCTTGCAATATCCTTGATACTATTTGCTGTATTGTCAAATCAATTTAATTTGTCATTTAATCCCAGCCATTCAATTAATATTCGGTTATTATTTAATACAATTTATTTGAATTAAATACGGACATGCTCTGACGCGCATTTAATGCACAGTGGGCGGGAACAGTTTTCAATAAGGTTTTGACCCATTACTTTTGAAAATCCGAAGAGTCTCCATGCATCTTGCGCTTTAATCTTAATCGTTGAATCTCATAAGTCACTATTTTATGAGCCATCCGATTAAAACTGAATTTTAGTATAAATAAGGGAAGTTTGTGCTATTGCAACTTTTATGCACCTAAATCTTTTTTGATATATTTCTCTCTGTGAATCGACCTTCTTCATTCTTCATATTATTTCCATGGCTTCTCCTTCCGTAGATTCATTCTTTGGAAATCTTTTTCATCTAAGAAATGAAATTCACTGGGAACCATATGGAGATTTTACCTCCAATCATTCTGATATACTCCCTATAAATGAGCTTTTCAATAATGCAGGTCTCCTTCGTTTCATCACTGCCAGACCCCAGAGACTGCACCCCAGACTTGTTGCTGCATTCTATCTTAAAATGGCACAGAACAAGGACTCCCAGGAGTGGGAGACATGCATTCCCCTAACTTCTTGTGTGAAGGGGAAAGATGGTGAGGAAGAGATGACCAGGAGGTGGGTCACTCTCAATCTGAGGCAGAAGATTAAGGAGGTTTTTAATCTTCCGCATTCTGGTCGAAGCCCTGTTGATTTTGGGTTTGGGACTGAGAAGGATTACCTCCAGTCACTCTGCGATTGTGATGTGGTCCTAAAGTCGGGCCTGAATAAATCTGTGCTGAGGACAGAGAATCGTCATTTCTTTGACCTGACAAGTCAGGGCGTGATGGGGATTGCAGGAGGGCTGGAGCAGATCTCGCGGCCAAAACTGTATACAATGATGGCAATCTCTGACGCCTCAGTGCATAACTTTAACTGGGAGGATTACTTCCTCCAATTGCTGGTAGCTGAGACCAATAAGATCAAATACTCGCCGGAGGGTCAGGCGACATTTGAGGCCAAACTGCACTTTGGCACCAAGATTTCTCTGATCTTGGAGACCCTGGATCTCGGTGATGTGGATCATGCCCAATCACTCAAGATTCCAGCGAAGATCGATCTATTCAGAGCCTATTCTGGTGATGCTGGCACCGAAAAGACCACGTACTCAGAAGAAGAAGGGTCAGGCGAGCACGACTGGGAGAGTCAAGGCTCAGGCGGGCATATCTTTAGAGTCCGATATTGCAAAGCCAGCGGAGGACAAGCCCAAGCGCTCAGGACCCAAGCAACAGAAACTGAAATTCTTATATCCAGGGTCAGGAGAGCGAGAGAAGAAGCTTATGGAAGAGAAAGTTGCTGAAGAAGTGATTCAGCACGGGCATCCGGAGAGGGAATCAGCTCAGGCTGCACTTGAAATCGCCCCTATCTCTGCCATTCCGGATGTTGCATCCACTGATCCTAACCCACTGATTCTTGACATTGCTTCAACTTATCAAGGTATGGAGGCCCCCTCGGGTGAGGATCAGGGGGAACCAGTTCAGAAGGAGGTTTCTGAAGGAGTTCAGGCTGAAGCTCTGTGGCCATTCCCTGCGCCTGACGAGAACACATTGACAGACTTTGAGATAGTAGGAAGGGGAGCGGCTGCTGAAATGGTGGAGAGGAGGTTTCCTGACCTCTCAGATGCTCAGAAGGAAGCAGTTGTGCAGCTTTGCACCTTTGCTATGATCCGTAACGCCACCTGGCCTGAACTCAGTCAGCTCGGAGAGTTGAGAGGATGGGACAATATTGCTGAATCAGAAGCTGCCCTCTTTGATCATTTTGACGTTAATTCTCTACATCACCTGATCAAGATGGAAGACTTTATCAAAACTGTCCGTCGCATTTATCCTGAGCCCGAGCCTCAGAGAGTTGAAGTGGAGAAGGATGTGGAGAAGGAAGCTGAGAAGGAGATGATTGAGATTGCTGATGATGCTCAGCAAGGTGGCACTGAAGGGGTCAGTGCACCGGCCGATGAAGCAATCCTGGGACCCGGGACTGTGGAGGCTTCAGGAGAGGGTCCATCAGGTCTTGTCCGAGTCAGAGGAAAATGGATCACCCCCGAGGCACTATATGTTCAGAACTCCTCACGAGCTCTTGCCAATCTTCACAGAAGGGTAATCCTCGTCGAGAGAAAAACTAGTAGGGTTGGTTCAAATTCTGAAGTGCTGAACAAGAAGATGAATAGACTGGATCGTGACCTGAATGATATGGGATCTGACATGAATGCTGCCATTGATCTTCTTGGAGAAGTCAGAACTCAACACTCAGTAGATCTCACTGTTATCTCTGAGCAAGCAAAAGGGGTCATTCAAAGCTGCAATCAAATGGTCTCTGATGAGCAAACTCAACAGGAGAACAAGCTTGCCACTTTTCTTGATCAACAACTGCCTGAAAGAATTGATCAACTGGTTGATGAAAAGTTGGCCAAGCTGAAGGTTGAACTGAAGGATGAGCTGCTGAGTGAGATGTCTGCACAGGAGAAGGCTGAAATTGCCTCTGCCCTAGACAACAGAATGGAGAACTTCGAAGGTCGACTGAAGGCTGCACACAATTCAGCCATTGATAAGCTTAGTGTCGGCGTAAGAGGGATGGCAGGGCAGATTGGGCAACTGCAGGGCAAGCAGACTGAGATGGACAGTCAGTTCACGTTGTTGGCGGAGTCAGTAAATGAAGTTGTCAAGTGAATTAATGACGATGATGCCAAAAAGGGGGAAGAAGGGAAGAAGCAAACTGCTACTACTGGTAAAGCCAAGAAGAAGAACTTCCCCCCTGAACTGAAAGCGGTGGATAGAAAAAGGACAAGGTCCGTCGCTGCCATCGAAGCCGCTGAAGGTTCAGAACCGAAGAGGTTGAGGCCCTTTGAGGATCTCGCTCTGGAACCTTTGTATAAGGAGATGGAGGAACAGATGAATCTGAGGTTGACCACTCAGGAAAAGATGGTGATGACTGAGGCGGAGAAGATAGCGAAGATGAAGGAGATTTCGCTGCTCAGTCAGATCCAATGGCTAAAAGAGTCCAATGAGTACCTGACTTCGCAGGTTCAGAAGAAGAAAATTGTGCCTTCTGGATCTCGAACAAAGACTCAGAGGAAGTTAGTGGTCAGTCCAGATCAAGGTCCCCCTTCTCTCCAGTTCGTAGAGGATTTCATTCCGATAGAGTTGTTGGAGGTATGGATTCCGATCCGGAATAGGTGGGCTTACCTATTCTATGTGGTGGGGTTATGGGACGATCAATCTGAAGAAAAAAACGTCATACTCCATCACTGGATGGCACAGGAGCATCCGGATCTATGGGCTTAAATAATCAGACCTGCTGACACAGAAGGTGTAGGGATTGCTCCTCCGGAATTCATTAAGTGTCCTCCTCCACTCTTCAGGGACTCCAAGCAACTGGACCGGAAAGCAATATCAGAAGAAGTCGTCAGAGTAGGACGCACTGCCGGGGCCGTTGGTGATCGGAACAGGATGAAGCAGGTCCTGAACCGAGTCTTGGAGATGTATGAAATTCCTCTAGCTGCTTGGAATAAGGATGAAGAATAGATCAGGAAATAGTTGTTCAGGAATTGTAATAGCTTCAGGATAATTGTAACTCTTATATCAATCAATGAAGTTATTTATTTTTCCTGAGTACAACTTCTTGTTGACTCCTGAATTTACTTTTCTGAATCCTTATCAAGAACTGTACTAACTTATTCCTTGTTTTCATCTTATAGACTAAGTACCTAGTTTGTCAGGTGGTACTGAGTTGTTCTCACTGACTAAGTCAGTTGATTGTATAGATGAATTGGAATTTGCTTAAGGGTTTTGGCATCATCAAAAAGGGG
>JAPKLY010000508.1:208727-239008 GCA_026898435.1 Prunella vulgaris | reverse complement strand
GTCTCCCTGAAAGATGGGACACATGAGTGATCTTACTGAAGAACACTTAGGATCTTACCAACATTACTCACTCTCACCTATTCTCAGAGTTAAAGGCTCTGGAATTCGACCTCGATAAGAGGAAGAAGAAGGGTGCTGTCAGTGAGGAAGTTAGTGAGGAGAAGACTCCTGAAAAGGAAAAGAGCGTGGCTCTTAAAGCTACTCCTGAGCCTGAGGCTGGATCTGGCTCTAAGTCTCTGAAGGACATGAACAAGGATGAGCTAGCCTTGGAGTACAGCCTGATGGCGCGGTATTTCGAGAAACTGAACTCTCGATTTGGAAGGTATAAGAAATTTTATACTGACAGCCGTGATCGCAGGTACTCCAGCCCCAAGAGATCGAGTCCCCGAAGAGAAGAAAGGAGGGGTTCAGATTCCAGGAGGGATCGTAATGAGCCTGAGCGACGAAGAGATGAGAAGATGAGAGATGATGAGCCCAGAAGATCCAGCTCCAAACCTGAATGATCATCAGGGAGCAGGAGGAAGTCATCAGATAAAAGGTACACTGATAAAAAGTTTGCTTCTGATGTAGATCAGTGCTACCACTGCAAGAAAACTGGACATTATCAGTATGATTGTCCGGAGCTCAGTGCTCGTGAGCGAGAGGATCGGAGAGCCAAGAGAGAGCTCAGGGCATCAGACCGGAGAGCATTGCTTGCTGAGGATTCCTCAGATTCAGATGGCCCAGGACGCCGGTCCCCTGAACTCTTTTCCGATGAGGAGTATGATGACCTCTGCCTGATGGCAGATGATGAGGTATGTTCTTCTGCATCTTCTCCTGATCACGCACCTAAGCTTAGCTCAGATTCAGCAGGAGAACTCGACCTTCAGCTCGCTCTAGAGCAATTGATGGTTGACTTCTCAAGGTTGCAGGAGACTCATACTCACACAGTGGATGTGAATGTGCAACTGAGTGGAGAGAACGATCGGCTAACTGAGTCTCTCCGAGTAATAGATACTGAGGAAGCCCTCAGATTAGTACATCTTCAGGAAGAGCTGCTTCATGCTCGGAACAAGCATGATGAAGCTCCACTGGAGGTAGAAAGACTGAAGGGTGTAATCAGCTCGCTGATTGAGACTCGTGATACTGATCTGTTCCTTGCTCAGGAACAATTGATGATTGAGCGAATTGCTCTTAGAGTGATGTTCAAAACTGAGTGGCAAGCTCGCCTTTGTGCTGAGCAAACTACTTGGGATCTTGAGCTGATCTCAAAAGAGAAAGCTCATGAAGAGTTGGTGCTTCAGTACACCACTGAAATTGAGGCCCTGAAAGAAACAAATGAGCATCTTGAGGTTAAGCTGAAGAAGTTATACACATCTACCCAAGTGGTCGATGAGTTAACCAGTTTCTCTCAGCTGACTGATGGTGCTAAAGCTGGGTTGGGCTATGATGCCTCAAAAGACCCAAATGGCAAGAAAAGGAGAGGTGCTTCAGGGAGCAACTCTCAGAAGAAGTTTGTCCCTGCCCTAACTGATGACAAGAGCTCAAGTGTTGCTCGTCAGGACAAGGGCAAAGGGAAGGAGAAAATGCCTGCTGAACCTGTCAGGCAAAGGACTGAGGAACCAAGGCCAAAACCTTAGGGAAAGGCCAAGGCTCCTCATCTTGAGTCAAGGAAGACAGATCAAGGGAACTCCAAGGCTCAGCCTAGGAATCCTCAATCTGGGAAGAACTCTGCTCCTAGCACTTCTCAGGCCCAGCCTAGAAATGCTCAGAGCGGAAGGAACTCAGGACAGAGGAGGCCTCAGGCACAGCCAAGGACTACTGAGGTCCAGACTCCTCAGACAGGGCACAGAGCCCATCAGGAGCGTCCCAATCATCAAAGGAGAAGGACAAACCAGATGGTCTCTGAAAGGCAACGGAGACCTGACTTCGGTAACACTCAGGCCAGACCTCAAGTGCCAAGAGGTCAGGCCCGAGCTGCTCCTTCTCGAGATCAAACTCAGCCCAATGCACCCAGGCCAAGGAGGAACAGGAGGCCTACCCCCAGGAATCAATATAGGGCTCCTGAATCTCAGGCTGACACCCATACACCCTCAACTTCCCAGGCACAAAGGAAGAAGACTGTGTATATTGATGTTTCAGGGAGACAGGTTTACACCTCTGATGCTATCAGAATTGTTAAACAAATCTGGATCCCGAAGGGTATGGCTGACTCAGTAGGACCCAATACGAGATGGGTACGTGAGGTCTGATTCTTTTCAGGTCGCTGCGGGCTACAAGAAGAGGAAGGAGGATCTGATGAAGGACTGGTACTTGGACTTAGGATGTTCCAGGCACATGATCGGATTTCGTGATCTCCTTCAGGATTATGTAGCTCAGGAAAGCCCGCAGGTAACCTTTGGTGATAACTCTAAGGGTTTCACCAGAGGATTCGGAACCCTTGTTATTGGCTCTGTCCGTGTACTGAATGTATCATATGTTGAGGGAATGAGATATAACTAACTCTCGGTCAGTCAGTTTTGTGACCGAGGATATAGTGTAGAATTTACATCTAACATGTGTCTTGTGAAGGACAAATCTACACTACAGGTTCTGATTACAGGTGTCAGGAGGGGTAATGTATATTTTGCTGACTTCAAGAGCAGCTCTCCTGAAACCTGTTTGGTCGCTAAGAGCTCCTCTGAGCTCAGTTAGCTTTGGCATAAATGCCTGAGTCACTTAAACTTCAAGATTATTAACAAAATTTCTAGACTTTCTCTTGTAGATGGTCTACCCAATGAAGTTTTTAGCAAAGACCACGTGTGCGGAGCATGTCAGGAAGGCAAGCAAACCAAAGCATCATTCAAAGGGAAAGAAGCCTTCTCAACTGACAGAGTGCTTCAGCTTCTGCACATGGATCTCTTTGGTCCAGTTACTCCTGTCAGCATAAATGGTAGGAAATATACCCTTGTTGTTGTTGATGATTATTCCAGGTACACATGGGTTATTTTCTTGCTGAACAAAAAGGAGACTCAGGTCAAGCTTCCAGAGTTACTCAAGCAATTGAGTACTGAACAGGGTCAGAGCATAGTCAGGATCTGATCAGATCGAGGAACTGAGTTTACAAACTCTATTATAACTGACTTTTGTACTAACCATGGTATAACTCATAAAACTTCTGCAGCCAGGACCCCTCAGCAGAATGGGGTAGCTGAAAGAAGAAATCGGACCCTGAAGGAAGCTGCCAGGACCATGTTGGCTGAGTCAGGATTGCCCAAGAAGTACTGAGCTGAAGCAATCAACGCTGCTTGCTACACTCAGAACCGATCTATGCTGAACAAACAACATGCTCAGACACCTTATGAAACTTGGAACAAGAGGAAGCCTCGCATCTCTTATTTCCATATTTTTGGGTGTAAGTGTTTCATCTTGAACAATGGGAAAGACCAGCTGAAAGCCTTTGATAGCAAATCTGATGAGGGAGTTTTCTTAGGATACTCCTCAGTCAGTAAAGCCTTCAGGGTGTATAACTGTCGGACCCTTTGTGTGGAGGAAACACCTCATGTTGTGTTTGATGAGACTGCATCAGTGCATAGGAAACAGGTTCCGAGTCCTGACACTGAGGGGGTTACCAAGAGAATAACAAGACTGAGTCTAAAAAATCCTGAATTCAAGATCAAGCTTGTCAGTGCTCCCAAAGGATGGGATTATGATGATGAAGATCAGGATGGACCTCAGGTCAACCCTCAGCAAGCCCCAGCCTCGGAAGATGTTGAGTCTCAGACGGAGGGACAGACTCAACCTGAGGTACGTACTGTCGGTGATGATGCTTCTGCACCTGAGACAGTTACTGAGTCCAACACTGTAGGGGGAAACAATGTCCCTGATATTGGCCAACCCTCAGGAAATGACTCAGTATCCCCTGTTCTTGCTCGTTCCTGTTCTTTGCCTATTATTGTCGAGACTAACGTTTCAGGATCAGGCGAGGGAATGTCAGCAGCTCCCAGTGCTCCCGTCAGCAGGAGGCGGTGGCTAGATGATCACTCATTGGCTGATATCATTGGTGATATCAATGAGGGGGTCATGACTAGGTTGTCCTTTGGTGAGAGCACTATGTTTTGTTATTTCCTGAGTGATCAGGAACCTAAGAGCATAGAAGAAGCTCTTGCTGATCCCAACTGGATCCTAGCCATGTAGGATGAGCTCAATCAGTTTGAGCGGAATCAGGTTTGGGAGTTAGTTGAGAGACCTAGGCGTCAATATGTCATTGGCACCAAATGGGTCTTTAAGAACAAGAGGGATGAGAAGAATGTTGTAGTCAGGAATAAGGCCAGACTAGTGGCAAAGGGTTACTCTCAGGCCGAAGGAATCGACTATGATGCGACCTGTGCTCCGGTCGCAAGGTTGGAAGCAATCAGGTTGTTTCTAGCATATGCAACATTCAAGAAATTCAAAGTGTATCAGATGGATGTAAAGAGTGCTTTTCTGAATGGTGTACTAAACAAGGAGGTCTTTGTGGAACAACCTCCAGGTTTCGAAGTTGGAAATAAGGTATATCACCTGAAGAAAGCTCTTTATGGCTTGAAGCAAGCTCCGAGAGCTTGGTATGATACGCTATCCCAATTCCTGATAGACCACGGGTTCGTAAAAGGAACAGTGGACAAGACCCTCTTCCGGATATCCAAAGGGGAGGACATTCTCTTGGTTCAGATTTATGTGGATGACATAATTTTTGGATCTCCTAATCTGAAGCTTTGTGAGAAATTCTCCAAGCTGATGACTGGGAAATTTGAGATGTCAATGATGGGAGAAATGAATTTCTTTCTGGGTCTCGAAGTCAGGCATACTGACTCCGGAATCTTCATAAATCAGTCCAAATATGCGAGGGATTTGATTCAAAAATTCAGAGTTCAGACCAGCAAAGTCTCACGTATTCCCATGAACACAAATGAGAAGTTGGACCCTGACAAAGAAGGAGTCTCAGTAAATCAGATTGAATATAGGGCACTGATAGGATCCTTATTGTATCTGACTGCTAGTCGTCCTGACATCACTTATGTAGTTGGAGTTTGTGCAAGGTATCAGTCTGATCCAAAGAAGAGTTATCTAGAGAGTGCCAAAAAGATACTGAAATACCTGAGAGGTACAGTAAATCTAGGACTTTGGTATCCCTCTGATGACAACCTAGAACTGACTGGCTATTCAGATGCAGATTATGGAGGCTGTAGGCTTGATAGGAAATCAACTACAGGCACATGTCAGTTTCTAGGGAGTAAGCTGATCTCTTGGTTTTCTAAGAAGCAAACCAGTGTTGCAACGTCTACTACTGAGGCTGAGTATATGGCGGCAGGCAGTTGTTGTTCTCAGATCCTTTGGCTGAAACAGCAACTGAGAGACTACCAAGTTGAGGCCACTGAAGTCCCAATTTATTGTGACAATAATAGTGCCATTGCCATATCCCAAAACCCAGTCTTACACACAAGGTGTAAGCATGTAGACATCAGGCATCACTTTATCAGAGATCATGTTGAGAAAAAGGACATCAGGATGGAGAGAGTCCCTACTGATAAGCAGAGAGCTGACATCCTAACTAAAGCTTTGCCTGAAACCAGGTTTGTTGAGTTATCAGTAGAGTTAGGACTTCTTGACCCAGGCTTAGGAGATTCAATCTGAATCTCTGATCAGATTACACAAGGTCAGGAGGAATAACTAATATGGACTCAAGATGAAGGAATCTCAGAGAGATTGTGAATGGTTGTAGGGGGAACATTCAGTATGAAAAGGACGATCAGTATAGACTGACTAAGATTTAGGACACTGAATACATGGCTTGTCACCCTGATAGGTCACTTGTGGTATCAGTCAGAATACAAATCTGACAGACTGGTATGTTTCCTGATTTTCTTTCAGTCATCAGATCTTGCGTGCAATATCCTTGATACTATTTGCTGTATTGTCAAATCAATTTAATTTGTCATTTAATCCCAGCCATTCAATTAATATTCGGTTATTATTTAATACAATTTATTTGAATTAAATACGGACATGCTCTGACGCGCATTTAATGCACAGTGGGCGGGAACAGTTTTCAATAAGGTTTTGACCCATTACTTTTGAAAATCCGAAGAGTCTCCATGCATCTTGCGCTTTAATCTTAATCGTTGAATCTCATAAGTCACTATTTTATGAGCCATCCGATTAAAACTGAATTTTAGTATAAATAAGGGAAGTTTGTGCTATTGCAACTTTTATGCACCTAAATCTTTTCTTGATATATTTCTCTCTGTGAATCGACCTTCTTCATTCTTCATATTATTTCCATGGCTTCTCCTTCCGTAGATTCATTCTTTGGAAATCTTTTTCATCTAAGAAATGAAATTCACTGGGAACCATATGGAGATTTTACCTCCAATCATTCTGATATACTCCCTATAAATGAGCTTTTCAATAATGCAGGTCTCCTTCGTTTCATCACTGCCAGACCCCAGAGACTGCACCCCAGACTTGTTGCTGCATTCTATCTTAAAATGGCGCAGAACAAGGACTCCCAGGAGTGGGAGACATGCATTCCCCTAACTTCTTGTGTGAAGGGGAAAGATGGTGAGGAAGAGATGACCAGGAGGTGGGTCACTCTCAATCTGAGGCAGAAGATTAAGGAGGTTTTTAATCTTCCGCATTCTGGTCGAAGCCCTGTTGATTTTGGGTTTGGGACTGAGAAGGATTACCTCCAGTCACTCTGCGATTGTGATGTGGTCCTAAAGTCGGGCCTGAATAAATCTGTGCTGAGGACAGAGAATCGTCATTTCTTTGACCTGACAAGTCAGGGCGTGATGGGGATTGCAGGAGGGCTGGAGCAGATCTCGCGGCCAAAACTGTATACAATGATGGCAATCTCTGACGCCTCAGTGCATAACTTTAACTGGGAGGATTACTTCCTCCAATTGCTGGTAGCTGAGACCAATAAGATCAAATACTCGCCGGAGGGTCAGGCGACATTTGAGGCCAAACTGTACTTTGGCACCAAGATTTCTCTGATCTTGGAGACCCTGGATCTCGGTGATGTGGATCATGCCCAATCACTCGAGATTCCAGCAAAGATCGATCTATTCAGAGCCTATTCTGGTGATGCTGGCACCGAAAAGACCACGTACTCAGAAGAAGAAGGGTCAGGCGAGCACGACTGGGAGAGTCAAGGCTCAGGCGGGCATATCTTTAGAGTCCGATATTGCAAAGCCAGCGGAGGACAAGCCCAAGCGCTCAGGACCCAAGCAACAGAAACTGAAATTCTTATATCCAGGGTCAGGAGAGCGAGAGAAGAAGCTTATGGAAGAGAAGGTTGCTGAAGAAGTGATTCAGCACGGGCATCCGGAGAGGGAATCAGCTCAGGCTGCACTTGAAATCGCCCCTATCTCTGCCATTCCGGATGTTGCATCCACTGATCCTAACCCACTGATTCTTGACATTGCTTCAACTTATCAAGGTATGGAGGCCCCCTCGGGTGAGGATCAGGGGGAACCAGTTCAGAAGGAGGTTTCTGAAGGAGTTCAGGCTGAAGCTCTGTGGCCATTCCCTGCGCCTGACGAGAACACATTGACAGACTTTGAGATAGTAGGAAGGGGAGCGGCTGCTGAAATGGTGGAGAGGAGGTTTCCTGACCTCTCAGATGCTCAGAAGGAAGCAGTTGTGCAGCTTTGCACCTTTGCTATGATCCGGAACGCCACCTGGCCTGAACTCAGTCAGCTCGGAGAGTTGAGAGGATGGGACAATATTGCTGAATCAGAAGCTGCCCTCTTTGATCATTTTGACGTTAATTCTCTACATCACCTGATCAAGATGGCAGACTTTATCAAAACTGTTCGTCGCATTTATCCTGAGCCCGAGCCTCAGAGAGTTGAAGTGGAGAAGGATGTGGAGAAGGAAGCTGAGAAGGAGATGATTGAGATTGCTGATGATGCTCAGCAAGGTGGCACTGAAGGGGTCAGTGCACCGGCCGATGAAGCAATCCTGGGACCCGGGACTGTGGAGGCTTCAGGAGAGGGTCCATCAGGTCTTGTCCGAGTCAGAGGAAAATGGATCACCCCCGAGGCACTATATGTTCAGAACTCCTCACGAGCTCTTGCCAATCTTCACAGAAGGGTAATCCTCGTCGAGAGAAAAACTAGTAGGGTTGGTTCAAATTCTGAAGTGCTGAACAAGAAGATGAATAGACTGGATCGTGACCTGAATGATATGGGATCTGACATGAATGCTGCCATTGATCTTCTTGGAGAAGTCAGAACTCAACACTCAGTAGATCTCACTGTTATCTCTGAGCAAGCAAAAGGGGTCATTCAAAGCTGCAATCAAATGGTCTCTGATGAGCAAACTCAACAGGAGAACAAGCTTGCCACTTTTCTTGATCAACAACTGCCTGAAAGAATTGATCAACTGGTTGATGAAAAGTTGGCCAAGCTGAAGGTTGAACTGAAGGATGAGCTGCTGAGTGAGATGTCTGCACAGGAGAAGGCTGAAATTGCCTCTGCCCTAGACAACAGAATGGAGAACTTCGAAGGTCGACTGAAGGCTGCACACAATTCAGCCATTGATAAGCTTAGTGTCGGCGTAAGAGGGATGGCAGGGCAGATTGGGCAACTACAGGGCAAGCAGACTGAGATGGACAGTCAGTTCACGTTGTTGGCGGAGTCAGTAAATGAAGTTGTCAAGTGAATTAATGAGGATGATGCCAAAAAGGGGGAAGAAGGGAAGAAGCAAACTGCTACTACTGGTAAAGCCAAGAAGAAGAACTTCCCCCCTGAACTGAAAGCGGTGGATAGAAAAAGGACAAGGTCCGTCGCTGCCATCGAAGCCGCTGAAGGTTCAGAACCGAAGAGGTTGAGGCCCTTTGAGGATCTCGCTCTGGAACCTTTGTATAAGGAGATGGAGGAACAGATGAATCTGAGGTTGACCACTCAGGAAAAGATGGTGATGACTGAGGCGGAGAAGATAGCGAAGATGAAGGAGATTTCGCTGCTTAGTCAGATCCAATGGCTAAAAGAGTCCAATGAGTACCTGACTTCGCAGGTTCAGAAGAAGAAAATTGTGCCTTCTGGATCTCGAACAAAGACTCAGAGGAAGTTAGTGGTCAGTCCAGATCAAGGTCCCCCTCCTCTCCAGTTCGTAGAGGATTTCATTCCGATAGAGTTGTTGGAGGTATGGATTCCGATCCGGAATAGGTGGGCTTACCTATTCTATGTGGTGGGGTTATGGGACGATCAATCTGAAGAAAAAAACGTCATACTCCATCACTGGATGGCACAGGAGCATCCGGATCTATGGGCTTAAATAATCAGACCTGCTGACACAGAAGGTGTAGGGATTGCTCCTCAGGAATTCATTAAGTGTCCTCCTCCACTCTTCAGGAACTCCAAGCAACTGGACCGGAAAGCAATATCAGAAGAAGTCGTCAGAGTAGGACGCACTGCCGGGGCCGTTGGTGATCGGAACAGGATGAAGCAGGTCCTGAACCGAGTCTTGGAGATGTATGAAATTCCTCTAGCTGCTTGGAATAAGGATGAAGAATAGATCAGGAAATAGTTGTTCAGGAATTGTAATAGCTTCAGGATAATTGTAACTCTTATATCAATCAATGAAGTTATTTATTTTTCCTGAGTACAACTTCTTGTTGACTCCTGAATTTACTTTTCTGAATCCTTATCAAGAACTGTACTAACTTATTCCTTGTTTTCATCTTATAGACTAAGTACCTAGTTTGTCAGGTGGTACTGAGTTGTTCTCACTGACTAAGTCAGTTGATTGTATAGATGAATTGGAATTTGCTTAAGGGTTTTGGCATCATCAAAAAGGGGGAAATTGTTGGGACAATCAGAGTATTTTGATTAGATCCCAAAACCCCTGATGAATCTGCCTAAGTATAGTTGTTCAGGATAGTTAGGTTAGGAATTCAGTACAGGAGGAACTAGCTGAAGACTAAAGAATATTGGAGTCGACCCAATTTACTGAAGTCTGAAGTATAATCCATCCTGAAGGAGTCAGTCAGTCTTGCTGAAGATTGCCTGGTCTGAAGCTGAAGATCAAAGCCTGTTAATCCGTCCTGAAGTCAATCCTGAAGTACCATTGGCTGATGTTTCTTCTGAGTACACTAAGCATACTCAGGACAGAACTTAGTCAGTGAAGAGTAAGTGTAATCTATCAGGCTGTGCTGAATGCACTTGAGACTTGACTTAGGCCTTGGTTCCGTTTATCTGAACCATGTAAGTCCAAAGCAAAAAGGTTACACATACTGGGCTGAATAATCTATCAGGCTGTGCTGAAGACACATAAGACCTGACTCGGGTAGTAGTTCAGATCACCTGAACCATGTAAGTCCAAGGCAAAAAGGTTATTTATGCTATGGGACAAGAGATAAAGAGAATGTCAGTTAGACTCCAATGAAGACAAACATTCAGACTGAGTTATTAACAAGAGACTCAGAGTATTGAATGTACGAGGAAGGACAAATATCTGAAAGTCAACTAGCCGTTAGAACGGAGAGCCAATGATCTTTCGACACGTATGTACGGAGTCTGCGCAGCATTTAATGCGGCATTTAATGCGTCTCAGAGTTGCAGGCGATGGGACAAACTTGCTAAAATAAGCATGGCGGTTAGGTCAAATAGTATTTCTAGCCTGCAACCACCCCAAAATAGGAAAGATTTGATTTGATCTCCTTCAACGGATCTATTTTGAATCTTGCCTATAAATATGGAGAGCATTGCACCCATTCAAGGCTAACAGGAAATTTCCAAGAGAAAACTCTCAAGAATCCAAGCTCTCAAAGCATACTATAAACAACACTCTGCAATTAAATTTCCCTAGTGTTGTAGTAGGATTCACTATGTATTTGCTTAGATCGATAGCTCTAATATTTAGCATTGTTTTGTATTGCTAGAGCTATCTTAGTTGGAAACTAGAATACCAAACCACTCAGGGTGTGAGATTGGTTGGTTAGAAGGACTGAGACTTGTAAAATGCCTAGGGGTCAGTTCCTAAGAGAGGAAGTTGGCTATTCGTGTCTCTTGGCACGTAAAAACCAAGTACCTATCCTCAGGGTTTTGAGGATAGCTTTCTGTTAAATCAGGTCGTGGACGTAGGAGTTGGTTATCTCCGAACCACGTTAAAAAGTCCCCTGTGTGCTGATTTACTATTCTGTTCAGGATCATAATTGTCATCATAATAAACTGAACATTCTGCATTGTTTTTATGTTCAGGACTGAATCAATCATCCTGAATCTTAATACTGTGCACTCAGCCTTAACCACCAGTCTACCAAGCAAGTTCAGAGAAAATGTTTTCAGAAACTAAAACGAGTAGAACCTAAGGGCTCACTTTCCGCACGTACTCTAGCTCACTGAGATAGTAGTCCAACTGACCCGCTTCCTAGCAGTCAATAGGTTTGTTATCTCTACTGAGCTTCCAGGCACTTTACTCACACTCAGTTTATCTGACTCGTTACTGAATTGTCCCTGCTGTCCCTGTGGACCTTCAGCATACTGAGTAATTCAGGAAATCCTGACTGAGAGTGTAAGAGCATTTTTCTGAGTCTTTCAGAAAAATCTGACATCAGTGTATTCCCTCCCCATACACTGATTGTACTCGTTTCGGGACCAACATGGATCCACGTTAGGAATTGAGGTTGTTTGTAGGATACCCTAGAGGAACGAAAGGGAGTATGTTCTATAGTCCCAAGGACCAAAGAATCGTAATTAGTACGCATTCTAAGTTCTTGGAAGAAGACTATGTGAATAATAGAAAGCCCAAAAGTGAGATTACCTTAGATGAAATAAAAGGGCCTAATCCTATACCAAGGGTACAAGTTGATGTACCACGCGACACACCAACACAACCGGAGCCTCGTCTTAGTGGGAGAGTTATGAGACAACCCGAGAGATTCATGTTCGTGGGAGAGTCGTCTGACTTGGTCCCCGGGAAAGATGAATTAGACCCATGGACATACGACGAAGCACTCCAAGACAAGGATGCAGATTCTTGGCAAACAACAATGAAAGCCGAGATGGGGTCTATGCAAATGGATGTCAAGATAACTTTCTTTAATGGAAGTCTTGAAGAAGAAATCTATATGTATCAACCCGAAGACTTTATTGAAAAAGGCCAAGAGCACCTTGTATGCAAGCTTAAGAGATCCATCTACGGACTTAAGCAAGCATCGCGAGCTTGGAATCAATGTTTTGATCAAGTAATAAAATCTTAAGGTTTTGATCAAAATGAATTTGATAGTTGTGTGTACAAAAAGTGTGTCGGAACTGCCGTGGTATTTTTGATACTATACGTAGATGACATTTTGCTCATTGGAAACAATGTGGCGGTGTTGTCAGACGTGAGGGTATGGTTGTCAAATCAGTTTGATATGAAGGACTTAGGAGAAGCCGGTCATGTCTTGGGGATCAAGATTACTCAAGATCGCAAGAAAAGAATGATCGACTTATCGCAAGCTTCATACATAGACACTGTTTTGAAACGGTTTAGCATGCAGAATTCCAAGAAAGGTTTTGTACCATTTAGACATGGAATTCATCTATCGAAAGAGATGTGTCCGAAGACACAAGAAGAGATAGATTGCATGAAAGGCATCCCATATGCTTCGGCAGTTGGAAGCCTCATGTATGCTATGCTATGTACGAGACCGGATATCTGCTTTGCCATAGGCATGATAGCACGATATCAAAGTAACCCCAGGAAAGAGTATTGGACGGCTGTTAAAAACATTCTGAAATATCTCAAGCGATCTCGAGATAGAATGTTAGTTTATCAGTCAGATAGTCTAATCCCCGTTGGTTATTTGGACTCGGATTTCCAATCAGATATAAATTCCATATAGATCTACCTCAGGTAATGTGTTTCGTTTGGGGAAGGAGCCATGATATGGTGAAGTGTCCATCACTGATTCTACCATGGAAGCCGAATAAGTAACTGCTTATGGAGCAGTGAAGGAATCGGTTTGGCTCAAGATCTTCTAAGTGGACTTGGATAAAATTTTGAATTTGTCTGGCACTGTAATGCTAAGGCAGTTGCAAATTCAAGGGAACCAAGAGTCCACAAGGCCAACAAACACATTTAAGGATATACAATCTTAGACGAGAAATCGTTAAGAGAGGAGATGAAGATATGGCAAAGATCGCATCGGAAGACGACCTAGTTAATCCTCTCACAAAGTGTCTGTCTCTATGTACATTCGAGAGACATGTGGGAGGAATGGGAGTCAAGTGTGTTGCCAATCTGCTTTGAGTATAAGTGGGAGAAATTATTAGGAGATGTGTAGTACATAAATATGCAGTAGTATACTTAAAAGCAGACTTTGAGTATAAGTGGGAGATTGTTAGGGTTATACTAGAAAGTATGCTTTTACTTTGTATAACTAAACTGAATCTTTGAGCTTTATCTGAAATAAATCTTTTATCACTGTGCTTTAGATAAATATGAATGTTATTTATTTATTGCAATCCGTTCATATAATAGTACAAGTTACACTATAGACTAATGTGGTGATCCCCGGATAACTCACAACAAGATCACATTATCAGTTTCTTGTAACAAGTACTGAATTCACAACCTTGATGGGATTTGAACACCCTATTGGTAAACGGTTGATGTGTAGATCCCAGATTGGCTTATCTTGACCAAGGGATTGCACTAGTGCATGATGATGCATTGAAGAGGACCTACAGAGAGGTAATTCTTCCGTACTAATTTATGGGATGAAGAATTAGACCTCAGTGGTCATTTATTTCTAAACCTCTGTCCCTTAAATAGGACTGTGTGTGATCCGTGCGTGTCACTTTATTTTGTTATGGGTAGAGAGTAAAAAAGACTCAATACTTTGCATCTTGGGTGACGCCATTGAGAACATGATAGTTGCTAAGATTTAATACAGAGGAACGTGTGCTTGGAGAGTCTTGCATGATTAGTCCCCTTGGTGGCCTCTAAACGTTCGTCATACTAAATCTTGCAAGTGGAATTTATTTCCGGTATGATGATAAAGAAGAGCTGTCCTTACTCCAAGGTTAAGATGTTAAATTAATTAAAGCGTTCAGTAGCTTGATTAATTAACGGACAAAATAATCTTAAACACGGGAAATAATGACCGGGAGCCATATGATTGTAATATGGGTTAAGATGGATAGTGCAACATTAATCCTATAGTGGAGAGAGATTAATGTTAATGGGTTGAATGACATTGGGCTCAATGTTAGAATTCAAGGCCCATTGGGAGGTCCAATCTTAATTCTCCTAAAGGCCCCTCAAGTAGCCCAATTAAATGTCCAACAATGAATAAGGTGATTAAAATAAAAGAAATATTTTTTGGGCCCAATTATATTAATTTTTGAAATTTATATATATATATAATTAGTGAGAGATTTTATGAAAAATAGATATGTATCTTGAATACAAGAATATCTAATAAAATCAAGATCTCATGGGTATTATATGTATATTGTTTTTTTTGAAAATCTTGAATTAAAAGAATGTCAAGAATTAAATATTTTAGTATGCAAAATTATCAAGATTAGAATATTTGATATTCATGATAATCAAGATTTGAAATATTAGGTATTCAAGATATTCAAGATCTTGTATTCTCACTATAAATATGAAATGATACAAGACTTCAATACACATTATTTTTTCTCTTAGAATTTTCGAAAATTCTAGTGAGTGGGGCAACAAAATTATTTTCTTTCTTGTGTTGTGATTATTCGTGTGGCATCCCACCGGGTGTACGAATAAGGACAAGGGAATACTTGAGAAGACTCTTGGGTTTATCAAGTTGAGGGTCTCAAGAAGGACGCCCTTTGATCTCAACCACCATTGCTGACAATAGCATTCAAGCAAAGGGACTCCCAAAGCATCTCAAAAGGATGCATTTTATCTCAGAAACTGCCTTTTATTCAAGAGGTATAATTCACTAAATCCCTTAGTTCCGCATGTTTAGGGCTTTATTTGATTATATTTGTTCATATGTTTTGCATGCAAAGCCTGTTGTTGGGTATACAATTATTTGATTTAATTAAGTTTAAATCATGATATTAATTGTAGGCTTAAATTTGTATTTAGCGTAAATCACGAATAGATCCGCGTTTAATTCCCCAACATGTACGTGATCGCTATATCGTCATGGCAAGTTTGACCAAGTTTAATATTTATCGAACACAGGGAGATGGGGATTTGTAAGGAAAATTGTTGTTTCAATTGGAAAGAAACAAAGAAATAAAGGGGAAAGGTATCTAATGTCTACTAATGTGTCAAAAGAGTAAACTACCTATCACCTTGGGTTGCAAAGTGAGCAAATGTGAGAGATATGTGCTAGTCTACTATCCTATGTTTCACATGGTGATGTATCCCTTAATCACGCAATGAGGTATTGTACAATCAATTGGCTAGCCACTCTAACATGCAATAGGTCTCCCTAGATACACATTAGAGCCTCTAATTGTTCTTCCTATTCACTAATGATAGTTCTCACTATCTTAGGAATTTAATCAAACACTTAGCATGCATTGGCCTAATTGCAAGAATATTTAGGAAAATAGCCCTACTCTCGTAAGAGACTAACTCCCTAATGGCCCTTATGATCAATTACACATGCAAAGCATTCATACAATCCATCAATGTAGAGAATTGATCATACAACATCTCATAGAATTCATAAGATCAACATTAACACCACATTACTCCATAGGAATCATACACCAACACATAAAGGGATTAGCCCATGGCTAATTTGATAAACATAAGAACAATTGAACTAGCTATCATCATCATTATGCTGGAATTGAATAGAGAATTCAAGAAATTCCCTATTACAATGGAAATTGAAAAGATACAAATTACCTCTAAAATGCTATCTAACAATTTGGCAATGGAAATTGAAATTCAATCGGTAGAAACGTAGCTCTAGCTAACACGAGAATGCAAGAATAAATGGATCGACGATCAAAGCGGTAGATCAAAAGTTATCGACGAAATCGTAAGAAGAAATCTTAAGAACCCAACTAGTAACTACCTTTCTCTCTCTAATCTAATCTAAGAACTTGAATTATGATTTGATTCTAAACTAGATGCCTTGAGAATATGATCCTTGGAGTATTTATAGTGCCCATAATGTTTAGTCCAAAATGCCCTTCATTAAACGCACTAAAAGGCGAAACAGCCCTCGAAATTGTGCCTGTCCGATCCATCGCACGAATGCACCATAGTGGCCACACGAATCGATTCGTGTGGTCCACTCGTTCACTCCTCCAGCGCCCGAACCAGAGATGTTGCGCACGAATTGGGGCTCGTGGTCGCACGAGCCCAGGCTTGGTTGCGCACGAGCCCATCTTCGTCTCGTTCGATCGATCCTCGACTTTCTCGTTTCTTCATATCTTGAGTTCTAGAGCTCCGATTGACTCGATTCTTTTTCCGTTGCGACCCTCTCTTCGAACCCTTAGACATGGTATATCATTTTCCTCCATTGGATCAACTCAAAATTTCTGGACTTTTACGAACTTGCTCATCTCTTGCCGATTTTGCTCATTTTCACTACAAAACATAACTTTCTAGCCAAAAGGGGTTAAATGCACAAAGTATAGCATTTTAGGGTCAAATATGAACATAAGCACATCAAAACTATAGAGAAATGGATGCAAAAATATGCAATTATGACCCTAATCACTTGCCAAACCATGAGTTCAGCTTTTCAAACCTTCTTGCTAGAAGGCTCATTTCTTCTTTCAGCTCAGCTTTGCTCTGGATTTGCAGGGCTTGTTGGCTTTCTTGATTTTGGCTGGTTCAGCTTCAGAATTGTTTGCCTTGAAGGCTACTCCTTTCTCAGATGAGGAAGGCTCTTCTGTAGCTCTTTTTCTGTTGAGATCAAACTCATATGCCTTGAGTTCTGAGAACACTTGCTGCATGGACATGTTGGATAGATCCTTTGTGTTCTGCATCATCACACAATAGACATCCCACCTGGGTGAAAGTCCCCTGAGGATTTTGAGAGCAACCTCCCTCTTGGTGTAAACCTTTCCAAGGGAGTTTATCTCATTCATGATGTCAGTGAACCTGTCATCAAGCTGATCAATGTTTTCATTTGATTCCATTGAAAATTGTTCATACTTTTGAACAGCCACTGACAATTTGTTTTCTTTAATCTTGTCAGTGCCCTCACACAGGAGAGCCAAAGTGTCTCATATCTCTTTTGCAGTTGTACAATGAACAACTCTTCCCATGATAGAGTCTGGGATGGTTGTGTACCGTATATTCACTGCTACAAAATTGAGATTATGTCTCTTCCTCTCATCAGCAGTGAAGTCATCTCCATTGTTAGGCCACTCTTCTCTAGGATCATTGATTTGAGCTTGTGTGATCCTAGGATTAGCAGTCATAAAGACAAAGGGACCTCTTGTGATTACCCTGAGCATTTCATTATGCACACAGGCTAGGTGATCCCTCATTCTTATCTTCTAGAATTCATAGCCTTCTACTGAAAACTGGGGTAGCTTGTGATGTGCAAGATGATTGAGAGGATTGGTTCCCATGTTGGAGTCTGATCTTCCAACTATATTGGCATGGGCTGCTCCTGTGGCAGTGTTCCCTGTTGATTGATCCTTCTGCTTGAGTAGACATATTTAACTAGAAACTTCAAGAGAGGTTAGTCAGATCAGTTCCAATGACCACTAATGATATATCAAGGCAGTGGTTCTATGAACCCCTGCTCTGCTACCACTTGTTGGTCCCAAATAGACAAAGACAGGTGTAAGGGGGGGGGGGAATACACCTGTAAGTACAGATTTTCAAAGATCAGTTTTACAGCAGATCAATTTTACAGAGGACTTTAAAGACACAGGCAACTTATAAAATATCAGTGGACTTAAGGGTCGCCTGATAAGTAGCCTGAGGATCTGATCAAGTTTGAGTTGTGCAGCGGATTATTTGTAAAACACTTGAGGTTGTTAACTCACACAAAAGTACAACAGACACAGGGATTTATAGTGGTTCGGAGTTAAACTCTCCTACATCCACTTTTCCTGATTTAACAGGAGAATTCCTTAACCACAGGAATTCCTTGTTTTAGAGTGCCAAGGTGCACTGATCAAGAATATCTCATCTTGATCTCTAGGATTTTCACTGAGTCATAGTCCTCTCAGATTTCAGACTTAGACACTCCTCAGCTTACTTTCTCTTACTCACAGCCTTTAACCTATCTCAGTTTAAGGACTTGAGTTCTCCAACTCAGGTTAAGATAACCTTTTACAATGATAATCAGTATCTAGGTTGGGTTATCTCAGTAGGCTTCTAAGATATTACAGTGTAAGCCTAAATACAAGATTGAATTCTAAGCAGTGTAAGCACTTGGGAAACTAGAGTGGTTTCGAGTGCTTGAGTGTATGATGAACTTTGGATAGCTTTCAGATTATCAGTTGAGCTTGTTAGTTTTCCATCCTTGGCTTCTTCTTCAACTCTTGTATTTATAGACTTAAATTTGAAAGACTATCCATTGGAGAGATAGTTTCAAATTTAAGCTATTTTGGTGTTCCAACGTTCTTCAAGAATTTCCTCAGATTATGAATGGTCAAATCTTTGAAAATGTAGCAGTCCAACGTTCTAAAGATCTTCTTCAGATTCTGGATGGTCAACTCTTAATCATTAATGGTTGATAGCTCATTAAATGCCTGCTTAGAGTTAATGCAGCCGCCTTAGAAAACTGTGTCATCCTAGGTTGTTGGTTGCTTCTGAACTTAGTACTGACAGGTCAGTCTTTTGTGTCAGGTCCGTACATAGGTGGCAGCTTCTCATTGGTCTTACTTAATTGTTCCTCAGTCCAGTCTAACGGTTGCATTGAAGTCCTCTGTCTTTTCGTCAGGTGACTTGGAACATTCTCTTTGCTGCATTTAACACTTCATTTATGTGTTGGCTGCTTCCTTCATAAAGTGGGTGTCTTTTCATGGGATTTAATAGACCTGGTTAATAGACCAGGTTACTTGTCATCAGGGGAGTCTTTTCAGGTCACTTGGACTTAGTCTTCTGGGGTGCATTCTTCATACAGTGGGTGTATCTCCTAATCTTTCATCAGGCCAGTCTCAGATACCACAGGCTAGTTTAAAACATATCAGGCTAGTTTTTAATATAAGTAGCCTGTTTGTACACAAACTTATATTCTAAGTTTTTATCATGGCCTCTTAACATTTTGGGCTACTTTTCTAAGTTTTAGGGATACATTAATACATCAGGGGTCTTTGGGATTTTATCAAAACATTTTACAAGTCATTTCCCAACATACCCTGTGGGAACGGTTTCTCTGGAAGTTGGGGCTTTGGGAAATTAATGAACTCCAGATACTCACATGTGATTTCCTTATCGCCAGATGAGACGACGTCTATGGGGTTGTTGCCAACCTCCTCTTGTCGGGCAGCAGGCTGCTCCACACCTTGCTCGCCTAAATGTTGGGCTATCTCTTTCTCCAAGGAGCGAACAACGGAGGCCATGTGAGGATATGACTCTTCTGGGCAAACATGGGAAAGTCAAGCAATTGGGCCTTCCTCTAAAAGAGGTCGTCTCCCCAGATTTCAGTTGGAAATGGTCCGACATGAGGACGAAGATGACATGGTTGGAAGAAGTATAAAAAGAGAGGAAATAACAAACTTGGAGATGCCCTACACTCCGACGGCAGAAAAGAGATGAATAGGTGGTGGCGATATTTTTACACCACGGCAAAAATTACCCCCAAAAGTGTGCAGTCCCCCAGTTCAAAATTAGAAAAATCTATACATATATAAAAGTAGAAGTGAAGAGAGAGAAAAAAGAATGCTTATTTGAGCAAGTATAGTGTACTTGCTCTGCGGTGAAATGGTGAGACCCACCCTCCAATAAAGAGAGTGAGTTAATTTTATCAAATAAAAATATTATCTTTTACTTTATGCCAACAATTTAAATTTTATTTAAATTTTTTATTTTGAATTTATTTTCAACACACCATATATCGAAATATTTGTCCTCTAAGGTATTTAATTTAACATATATTGTATATATAAAAATAAAATTTAAATTCTAAATATATATTTTGTTATTATAAAAGTGATGATTTATTGACTTTAACTATACGATTGAAATTTAAATGTTTTTGCTTAGATTATGTAACTTACGTACAAAAAATATATTATTTTTTATGAATTTCAGTGCATAATTTTAAAATTATATGATTGATTAAATATTTTAATACACTCATATACAATATAATCTATTCATATTAAAGAAAAATAACAATGGTAAAAGAAATCTAATAAAATTAACAGATAAAATAAATTTAGTTTATATTTATTTTGGTCGGTAAAGAAATATTTTATTCAAAAGAATTGGGTAACATGTATATAATACACTCAACTCTAATTAAAGTTTACATTTTATTTATTTTTTAAATATCTATTACAATTTATTATTTATTATATAATTTTATATTTAAAATTTATTTCATGCATCACACGGGAGAATTACTAGTTAAAATAAGAAGAGAAAATGGAGAAAAAAAACATAGTCATACCTCGGAGAACTTGAAGGTTTTCGCCAAAAATAGGAAGATAAAACTCGGCCAATTTTTTTTATAAAAACCGCATGGCTACTCTGGGAGAAAAAGACGTGAAAAAGAGTAAAATGAAGAAGAAAGAGTCTATATATATGTAATGGAAAGAATAAATAAGAATAATCTTAAGATGGAGGATCTTTTTGCAAAGTTTTTTTAAATTTGATTTGATTGCCACGCATGCCAAAAAAACCCCTCGACTACACACCATGCATTTCTCAAGCGTTCACACGTACGAGATGTCCGTCACAGCAATTCCTCATCTTTCCCAAAAAAGGGACCAACCACCATTCAAAATTGCTTGCCTCACATGATACAACATTGCTAACCACCATCAGTCTAATCCAATTATTGTTATATATGTAATTGGATATTAGGCTGAGTGGCAATTTTTGATAGGTGAGCAACAAGATGTTGTAATAAAATAAAAATCATTTGAAATATTCACCTCATAAATAAAGGCTACATGACAAGAGAAAGAGATAGGCGAGCAACATGATGAGAAGAGTCATTCAAGCTGCTCGCCCCTGTTGCCCAAGGACAAAGAGTCCCACTGAGGCTAAGTCAAAATTATTTGCCACTCCCCATAGAGCCCACCACCACAACTAGGAGGCACCTCCGATTGTAATTACTATAAATACGCATACATATGTATTAGTATAAAAGTCTTTACATTTGTCATTTAGTGAAGCCATACAAGGCTACTGGTGACATCTCATCACATACAAACATATAAATAATATAATTTATGCTCTAACAAAGGGGATTCCATCCCATTTTTTCTTACAAATTATTGTTATTACAAGTAATACTCCCTCACTTGTTTAATCTCAAAACAAATGAAACTATTCCTGTAGTTTTTAAGTGATTCCAAAAATCATTGTTAGCCACATTACTCATCTAGATTACAAAAAATCACTAACATAACCAAAAATAGTTTACTAATACCTGAAGAATATGTCCGTAATAATTCAAGAAGAAGTCAGTAATACCATAATAACAACTTAATAATACTCCTAGAGCAAGTTGTTTTAAAATTATCTTTTGATTATAAGCTTCTAATCGAATTTATAATGCTTTAAAATATTTATTCAAAATGCAACGTCAAAAGACTATATATCAACTTAAACAAACTACTCTTCAAAAGCTTCTAATCAAATTTTAGCTATGAGTGTGCTAATAAGAAAATAAGTAGCAAGCATATATTATGATCCTAATACTCATACCAAACACACATTCAAATGTCCAAATGTATGCTAAATATATCAAGGACATATAATATTTACAATTAACTTTCAATAGTAGCAAGTAAAATAATTTTAATATTTATACCAAGAACAAGACTAAATAATATCCGATGAATAAATCAATATCACCTCACAAGTCTAAATAATATTTCAAGAACAAGTCTAAGTAACATAAAAAAAAGAAGTTAGCAATACCCGAAAAATAACTCACTATTACCTGAAGAACAAGTCTTTAATATCTCAACAATCAGTGTAAGTAATACCCAAAAAAATAAGTTAATAATACCTCGGTTGAGAGATCATGGAAGTGGAATGAGGAATTAGGTATTAACGACATGGTTACCTTTGTTGTTAATGCTGCTTACAATTCTGATAATGTGGAAATTCGCTCCTGGAGATAGAGCGTACAACTGATGAAGAGTTCGCTCTAAAATTCGTAGCCATATGAGATCAACATCTAACTGATGCTTGAGAATCAGCTCATTCTGATTGGGATTACTTAACATTACACTTTACTTTCATAGAGAGTTAGATACGTCTGATTTTTAATTCTTCAATATTAATAGTAATAATTTT
Source organism: Prunella vulgaris (assembly GCA_026898435.1). Taxonomy (NCBI): domain Eukaryota; kingdom Viridiplantae; phylum Streptophyta; class Magnoliopsida; order Lamiales; family Lamiaceae; genus Prunella; species Prunella vulgaris. The sequence continues at coordinate 216,619 of JAPKLY010000508.1, read as the reverse complement.
TTTTTTTCCTACGCTTTAATAATTAAAGTGGTATTAGAGGAAGGGCATAAATTAAAATGGTACCAGAGAAAGGATTGTCCAATAGTGATTATATTGTTAATGTGTAGTTCACCTGGCCACCAGGCTCCTCATTTGAGTGAGTGACCTGTGTTCGATTTCCTTTGGGGACGAATTAGGAGGGAGATATAAGAGTGAACTTGGAGATATTCTTGGGGTGTAAGGAGACTTGGTGAACTAACTACTAACAACTAACATTTACCGATAAAAATAAAAATAAAAGGAGCGAAATTTTATAATTTGTTGATTCGTAAATAAAGAAATGACTAAAGAGAAATGATTACCAATTACAAGGTAATTAATCAAGATAAAATCTCATTATCCTGAACATATTATGCAACTGTGTACATGTGTAATGGCGATATTATTAATTTAACTTCAAAAAGAATCTATTCACTATCCTAATAAAAGTTAAAAATTGTATGAAGACATTGTACAATATTTTGAATTATACACGTGTTAATACCGTAAAATTAAATTATTTAATTTCTGCAAATGATTATCATGAAAATTAACCATAGATTTTGTATGCATCATATACACGATGCAGTACAATTATATTTTTAAAAATTGTGCTATTTATTATTGAAAAGTTATGTGTATTATTACTTAAAAGTATACTTTTAAAAATAGAATTTTCAATAATAATAAGTATGATTTTTCAGTAGTGTTTGGTGTAACTTAAAATGAACTCAAGTTGCATGATGTTTATAAAAATTATTTCAAAACAATTCATTTTTTCTTTAATAAAAAAATTTTAAAAATATAAATCATCAATTTACTTCAAATAAAAAATTATTAATATCCTAAAATTGGACATATTTCTCCCTAATCAAAAAGTTTATAAAATGAAATTTAGTTCTAAAAACTGTTATAAATATTAGATATAATGTGGACATTAATAATTAGATAAGTCCATCGGGCCTATGACCTAATGAGCTTTAGGTTAACTAGGGTTATATTCCTATAAATACATGTATTCCTGATGTAATTGTACACATTCATTACACGCAGTATTAAGTGATATCTTATGGCTTGGTCGCCCCAGATGTAGTCCTTGTGACGAATTGAGTTACCAAATCTCTTGTTTCTTGCTTTCATTTATCGCTTTAATTATAACCCGTTTCAGCACGAGTGCCCTGACCAACTGATAAAAGGATCGATATGAACGGATTCAGGACTCAACATCAAATTTTTGGATTTTAAGCGATCACTTGTGAGTTCTCGTTTATGATTTTATGATTTTCGTATGCTTTGATTAATTTATTCATATATATTCTTATACATATGCTTCTGAATATGAATATGCATATGTTTTCACTTTATGATTATATGATTATATGATCCATGCCCATGTATTGATAATTATGATCTGATGCACTATACGTTCGTATGCATAATTTCATAAATTATGCTTAAATTATGTTTATATATCTTTTGTGTACTGTACTTATTGCACTGTGAGAAATTCACATACCATGATATGTATCCTTCTGTGATATATATGCATATATGTTATTTGAATTACTGAAATTATATGTATGCATGATCTAGTCCAGTTGTATTCAATATATACATTGTTTATATGTATATATATTCTTGATCAGAACAAAACCACCGAACAAAATTTCCAGAATCAAAATTGAAATCACAATCATTTCTACAACAAATCCATAAAATCAACAGAAAGAGCACAATTATGCCCTTTTAGAAGACCCAAAGATCTTTTTTTCCCTATTCCCTAATAAAGATCTTTTTTGCCCTAAAGTGATGTCACCTGTGATAAAATTATCCAATCCCATAAACCTACACCTACCCTCCCAAACAATCATCAATTATGTGTTTGACCTAATTAATTTTACCAATCAAACTCCAACATTTTTATTAACTGTATCAAGAGTCCCAATCAACATTTTACAACATTTGACGATCGACGACGGCAGCTTTGCGGCGGCCAGAGATCGAGGACGGCAGCTTTGCGGCAGTGAGTGGTTCACCGATGACGTACCGACGAGAATTTCCGGCTAGTTCATGAGTTCCGTTGTCAACCCTAGACTTAAGTCCTCTGTGTTGTCGATTTTGTCGATTTTGCTCAACACTCCCCGCCTCCAACATTCGACAATCAAACCATTTGGAGCAATTTTTTGAGGTAATCTATGTTTTTAATATGTTATCATCAGTAAATTTGAAGCCACACTTCCACCTGGTACCCGATTGTACAAAATTACAATGAGACATAATGTTTAGGGTTGAATCACTGTAGAACCTTGGTAATTGATATAGGATGGTGTTTTTATACTTATATTCGTAGACTGGGTGTTCGTCTCTCTGTAGTAAATAAAAATTATTGATTTGTGTTTGCATTCTCCTTGTAATTGCATTAAATTCCAATTACAATTAGTTGATTCAATTTTGTTTCAGAAGATGAGTAATCATAGACTTCTCATCATACATTTCAATGGTATGTGGGATGGATGCAACTATTTGGAGGGTGATAAGAGGGCCTTTGAGATACCCACTCCGTTCAATTTTTCTGTTCTTAGATGTATGGTCAGTAGCATTTTTACAACAGATATTACACATGAAGAATTTGAGATTTCCGAACTTGTTCATGTTAATGGTTCTAATGTGATGCTGAGAATTCAGAATGACATCAATGTTGACTCATTGTTGAGATCATCACAGAGTCTTGATGTTTATGTTTCTTGTGGTGGTATAAAACTGAAATATGATAATGCGGTTGTATCCAAAGGATTTGACACTAATCATGTGACTGGTTTTGTTAAACTGATGGATCATTTCAATGCTCTTATTCCGACAAGCAGCAAATCGATCTACGTTGAAGAGACCTATGAAGGTGAAAGTGTCAATAAGGATTTGTGTGTTGAAGATGTCAACACTGCTTCATATGATTCCTTTGTTGATTCTGTGTATGAATCTTCGGATGATAATATTGGGACATATGGAACGAAAGACCTGGATACTACCCACACGCAAGAACATCAAACACGGGCAACTTCCCTTTGGCAGATCCAAGGCATACCTAGTTCGTTTTCTCCGCCACGTATCGATGAGGCAACATCTAGTACTGGAATCAATGTTGAACTGAAAGAGGGTAACACATATTCTGCTAAAGATGAAGTGTATACAGCAGTTGGGTACTATCATTTGCATAACTGCGTGGAATACCGAGTAAAAAAATCTGATGTAGGTAGGTGGCACTTGAAATGCAAGTATGAATTGCAATTTTGTTTTCCATGCTGTTGGCACCCATGGTATTTGGAGTACGAAGAAGTTCATACCTCATACGTGCTCAGTGGATCCTGACTGTAATGCACCACGTACTCTGCCCTCACGAGTTATTGGATTGTATATGCTTGATAGTCAAAAATATCAGTCAACCAAACTGAGCCCCACAAGTTTACTGGCTGATTTGAAAATGAAGCATGGGTTGGATTTGCTGTACACTCAGGGGTGTAGGTCGAGGGATTGTGCACAAGAAATGTTATTTGGTAATTTTGAAGAATCATTTGGGTCCCTGCCATTGTACTTGCATGAGCTATGTAAAGCAAATCCTGGGACATACACACGGTTAAATGTGGATGAACATAAAAGATTCAAAAATGTATTTGTTGCTTTGCGTGCTTGTATCGATGGATTTAACAAACACGCAAGACCTGTCGTTGTTGTTGATGGAACTCATCTGAAAGGGAGGTACAAGTGCGTAGTTTTTGTTGCGGTAACACATGATTGCAATCGCCATGTACTCCCACTTGCACATGGTATTGCCCACATGGAAAACAATGAAACGTGGATGTGGTTCCTATCATCCTTAAAAGCTGCATTTGAGTTTCCTGATCAATTCTTAATTGTATCCGATCAGCACCAAAGTATTATACATGCAATCAGCTGTGTGTTCCCCGGTGCAGCCCATGGACTTTGTTATCACCACCTGCAGATAGGGATGGCAAATGGAGCGGATCGGGGCGGATACCTCAATATCCATGCTTGCTCCGCGCTCTGCCCCGCTGATCCGCCCTGCTCCATGCTCCACTGCGGGGCAGCATTTTGAGATCCATGCCTGCCCCGAGCGGGGCGGATCTGATCTGCCCCGCTCCATCTATTAAATTTTCATAATTTTACAAAATAAATATATAAAAAAACTAAATGAAAAATATTAAAAATTCGCAATTTAATCAACAATAATCCATCCAAATCACCAAATCATATCCAAGATTTGATTATTTTAAAAAATATATATATAATTCTATATATTATATATATATATATTTAATATTATATATAATTAATATTATATGGAGCGGGGCGGAGCGGAGCGGGGCAGATCAGGGCAAAAAATATGTTGATCCATGCCTGATCTGCTCCGCAAGCGGGGCAGGGCGGATCTGCTCCATTCTCAAAACGGGGCAGATCGGGGCCGATCCAAACAGAGCGGGGCGGATTGGATCAACTGCGGGGCGGGTCGTTTTGCCATCCCTACCTGCAGAAAAAGTTTGCTTCTTGTGGCGGCAGTCTCATATCCTTCTTCAAGAAGGCATCATATACGTACACCGAGTCCGAACACACCATGTCCGTAACTTTGCTCGTCCATGTTCTGTTATAAATTCATTATTAAACTACGTGTTGTATTAAAAAAATTTAATTACACACTGACATGTTAATAATAAATAGAGTTATGGAAAGCTTTGAAAGAGTTGCGTCTGTTCGTGCTAAGTCGATCTTGAAAAATGCAAAACCGGAAATGTGGTCTCGTGTTCATTGTCCTGTACGATGTTATGAGTTCATGACATCTAACTCAGCTGAATCTTGGAACCGACGAATCTTGTGGGCTCGTGATAAGCCAATTGTGTACGTGCTGGAATGTATTAGACAAATCATACAAGAATGGTTCCACAATAGGCATACGGAAGCAAAAGCACACAAGGGTAGATTATGCAGTAGGGTCTCGTTGCACCTCGCATCTTTGAGTCATCAGGCTGAGACTTTCAAAGTCTTCCCATTAGCTGCCATGGCATTTAAGGTTGAAGTTTGTGGAAACAAGAGTTATGGTGTGAATCTGCATAGACGTTGTTGTGAGTGTGGTGAGTTTCAAATGGAAGGCATGCCATGTATTCATGCAATGGCTGCAATCAGGTTCACTCGATAATCATCTAAATTTTTTTACTTACAATATCACCTGTCTCAGCACTATATTTATGGTATCGTTTCATGCTCTGAATATAGGTTCTCAGAGTACGATGTCAATACATTCATTGATGATTGTTACCTATCTTCTAACGCGATAGGCATATGGGGAGGTTCAGTAATGCCAGTTCCAGAACCTAAAGAATGGTTATTAAGTGATGACATTGAGATTCGGGTCTGCCTTGCTCCGTACTGTCCTCGGCAGGCAGGTCGGTCGAAATTAAGTAGGAAGTGTTCCTGTCTATCACCGAGAAAATACCGTATAATCGACTCATCGCCGTCAACCAAGAATTCTAGAAAGAGTTATTCTTGATGTAAGCAGTCAAACCATAATCGTGTCAATTGCACGGAATATCGGCCCATGGGCGACACGCCGCAGGTACAAGCCGCAGAAGCAATTCAATCGCAATCAACTGGGTCCAATGCTCGCACAAGACGTATGTCACGCAAATGTTCACAATGCCGTACACCCGATCACATGAAGCCGAAATGCCCTTTGAATATTTGATGCTTTAATTTGATGTTCCGATCATAAGTCCGTAACATCTATTTTTCTAAATTCATTTATTTATGTTTCATGACTTTTAGTTGATGTTGAGAAAAATATTGTTATACTTTATTTGTAATGTATCAGAACATAATCTTGAATGAAATATATGGTCAATTACACTGTATTTGTGTAAGAAAAAGGCAGATCTAATAATAGGCATGCATGCATATGTAATTCCCTCAACAATGTTTGATACACCAGTCGCATGCAAGACACTTCAATTCAACCATCAAACTCAGAATATTATTTTGCTTTATTGTGAATATCCAGCTTTGCATCACATCAACAACATTTGGGAATGCGAGCACATGTTCCCATGTTTGCCCTCTTACAAATTTACCCTATACGGAATAAAATATAATGTTGTTTGTCAGTCTACATAAACCAATATTACCAACTCCTTCAAAATTCACAGTGACTAAATTACAACAAGCAAAATGTCAGCTGCAAAAATTCCACAACAAGCCGAAATGTTGTGGACCGGGGCGTGGTCCTATGAAATGGATCAATGTTTTCTAAATTCTTTGATGATTCAAAAGTTCCACGGTAATTGGGATAGACCTAACTCAAACAAGACCCATGCACTATTTGTGGCTATGCGCTCCGTTAATGATGTGTTTTTTAAGTCAATCACCATTACGGATGCAAAATTACATCTTGCGTTTCTAATGAAACGATACAATACTTTCAGGAAGTGCAAACAGGAAGTTGGCGTCAACTGGGATCCATCAACCAATAAATTATAAGATGGCAAATCAGTCTGGAAGAAGATGATAAAGGTTATCATATTATATATGTTATCAATTATTTTTCCAATGTATTATTTAAAACATTTAACGATATTCCTTGCTGATGATTTTTGTTGCATGATAAAGATGATGGACTTACTATGGCATACGTTCGTGAAGGTGAGCCATTTTTCACAACAATGGACGAGTTGTTCGAACCAAACGATTCCTGGGTTGACATAACATGTAGTCACCTTAGCTCTAATGCCCTAAATGTTAGTCCACCTGTGAATGACATTGTAATTCCAGATTCTGAAGACGATGATATATGTTCCCTAGCTATTTCCAATGTGCGAGCAAAAAGGAGGCTCTTTGATTTCCATTTGCCTTGATTTATCCCAGCCGTTAACGATGCCGGTCAACATTCAAATATTCCGACTATATCAACAGGCAATTGTTCAATAGAATCACGTCCCACATTTCCCCCACGTAATGCATTTCCACCAGGTGACACATTCCACGGCAATTAAAATGAAAATGATGTTATTTGTTGTTTGTCTTCTAGCTTGTAAAACTTCTATAATCTATATCCCATATTATGTTTGATCAAAGTCATGTGTTAAATTTCCCTTGAATGTTTGTACTGTGTATTCAAATTACAATATCCATAAACTACATCTCTTCTAACTTGTTCAGCGTTGTCCGGATTTTAGAGAATTAAGTAACCCTTACATTGACCGTCGATACAATGTAACTAACACACCTATTTCTTTTGAATTTTGGTGAGACATAACTTGGATTTGGTTGGAATAACACCAATTTGATTTTCTAAGTTGTTAAAAAATATTTAAATACTTGCCCCCTCCTCCGAATTCCCTCTAACATCTATCTTATGTACAAATACACATTTTTTTTATTGTTTTGGTTCGTCAGTAAACACACATATTTCTTTTGAATTTTGGTGGGACATAAGTTGGAGTTGTTTGGAATAACACCAATTTGATTAGCTAAGTTGTTAAAAAATATTTAAATATTTGCCCCCTCCTCCGAATTTCCTCTAACATCTATCTTGTTGTACAAATACACATTTTTTCCATTGTTTTGGTTGGTCAGTAAACACACCTATTTCTTTTGAATTTTGGTGGAACATAAGTTGGAGTTGGTTGGAATAACACCAATTTGATTAGCTAAGTTGTTAAAAATTATTTAAATACTTGCCCCCTCCTCCAAATTCCCTCTAACATCTATCTTGCTGTACAAATAAATATTTTTTTCCATTGTTTTGGTTCGTCAGTAAACACACCAATTTCTTTTGAATTTTGGTGGGACATAAGTTGGAGTTGGTTGGAATA
>JAPKLY010000508.1:80528-208717 GCA_026898435.1 Prunella vulgaris | reverse complement strand
GCTAAGTTGTTAAAAAATATTTAAATACTTGCCCCCTCCTCCAAATTCCCTCTAACATCTATCTTGTTGTACAAATACACATTTTTTTCCATTGTTTTGGTTCTTCAATGAACACACCTATTTCTTTTGAATTTTGGTGGGAATAAGTTGGAGTTTGTTGGAATAACCCCAATTTGATTAGCTAGGTTGTTAAAAAATATTTAAATACTTGGCCCCTCCTCCAAATTCCCTCTAGCATCAATCTTGTTGTACAAAATACACATTTTTTTCCAATGTTTTGGTTCTTCAGTAAACACACCTATTTCTTTTGAATTTCGGTGGGACATAAGTTGGAGTTTGTTGGAATAACACCAATTTGATTATCTAAGTTGTTAAAAAATATTTTAATACTTGCCCCCTCCTTCGAATTCCCTCTAACATTTATCTTGTTGTACAAATACACATTTTTTTCCATTGTTTTGATTCTTCAGTAAACACACCTATTTCTTTTGAATTTTGGTGGGACATAAGTTGAAGTTGGTTGGAATAACACCAATTTGATTAGCTGAGTTGTTAAAAAATATTTAAATACTTGCCCCCTCCTCCGAATTCCCTCTAACATCTATCTTGTTGTACAAATACACATTTATTTCTATTGTTTTGGTTCTTCAGTAAACACACCTATTTCTTTTGAATTCTGGTGGGACATAAGTTGGAGTTGGTTGGAATAACACCAATTTGATTAGCTTAATTGTTAAAAAATATTTAAATACTTGCCCCCTCCTCACCAAAATTCAGAAGAAATAGGTGTGTTTACTGAAGAACCAAAACAATGGAAAAAAAATGTGTATTTGTACAACAAGATAGATGCTAGAGGGAATTCGGAGGAGGGGGCAAGTATTTAAATATTTTTAACAACTCAGCTAATCAAATTGGTGTTATTCCAACCAACTCCAACTTATTTCCCACCAAAATTCAAAAGAAATATGTGTGTTTACTGAAGAACCAAAACAGTGGAAAATAATGGGTATTTGTACAACAAGATAGATGTTAGAGGGAATTCGGAGGGGGGGCAAGTATTTAAATATTTTATAACAACCTAGCTAATCAAATTGGTGTTATTCCAACCAGCTCCAACATATGTCCCACCAGAATTTAAAAGAAATAGGTGTGTTTACTGAATAACCAAAAAAATGGAAAAAATGTGTATTTGTACCACAAGATGGATGTTAGAGGGAATTCGGAGATGGGGCAAGTATTTAAATATTTTTTAACAACCTAGCTAATCAAATTGGTGTTATTCCAACCAACTCCAACATATGTCCCACCAGAATTTAAAAGAAATAGGTGTGTTTACTGAAGGCAATGGAAAAAAAATGTGTATTTGTACACCAAGATAGATGTTAGAGGGAATTCGGAGGAGGGGGCAAGTATTTAAATATTTTTAACAACTTAGGTAATCAAAGTGGTGTTATTCCAACAAACTCCAACTTATTGACGTGATTCCCACCCACATATTGACGTGATTCCAAAGAATTAGACTTTATCTCCAACGTAAAATGAGATAAAAATAAATGTGTTTCTACTTTAATAATATTTTACTGAAATACTTAAAAATTAATGAAATACTTAAAGGTTTTCTACTTCAATAATATTTAATTGAACTTTGACCCAATTTTCCTCTGTTAGTCATAAGGTGGTCGAATAAGGGTTTCAAAAAATTAATGAAATACTTAAATTTTTTTAGAAACGGGCTCCCTCCAAAACAGAGCACACATATACATTGGAACAACTACTTACATCATAATCTCCCTCCCATCTCAAATTTAGGTATTCACACCAGAAAATCACAATCTTTGAAGCAACTAGACAAGATATCACTCTGAATACCTGAAAGTAAAGTGGTAAGTACCTCGTTCAGTTTATGAATATGTTTGTCATACTGGGTATACGAGAAGCAATTGATTTTATAGGTTTGAAATTGGCATGGGGCCATGAAATATGATGTGAATGAGCTTGCTGTTAAATTAATGGGGTGTACATAGTATTATGATAAACAAGTTTCAAGCTGATGGATTGGGATTTTAAATGCTTAATAAGTGTTCGATTAAATGCCTGAATGAAAATCCACAAAACTGCCTATTAGTAGATTGCGATCAAGTGTGAATTGTATATTTTCTCGTTTGTACGTTGATTGATATGGTTGTTTTGAAAAAAGGCATGTTTACATATATTGTCATTTTGAATTAAAGTGTAACTATAAACCACTAAATAACACTCCAAGTATATGCATTCAAGTTTTCAGCATAATTGTGTAGGTAAATACGTGCCAATGTTGAACCAGAGATATTCCTGTAGAGCAGATATCTATTTACTTAATATGATCAGTGACCACCTAACAGAGAGCAACCTTGCTATCTTCAAGGAGTCATGCTTTGACCATTTACTAAAAATGAAAAAGCAATTATTCCAAGGTCAACTATACTACCACCTTATCAAAAATGTTTGTCATACTACTGACTCTATTGATGCCATCGAATTCTCCCTTGGATGTGGAAAGGCGAGGTTCAGACCCACTGATTTTGCCCTTGTAACGGGTCTTAGGTTCGGGAATATTCCAACATACCTGCCTACGGAGTCAAACTTGTATGAAAAGTTTTTCAAACACCTAACCAACGGTGTTTACTTATCAGACATTAAGGAGGCATTCCTTAAGTGCAATCAGAGCGAATCGGATGATTGCGTGAAGCTGGCCTTAATGTTGGTTGTCCACGGTATATTATTCGCTAGGCACAACACAAATATGAAGGTGGACATGATTTTGCTACACATAGCCGATGATTTGGTCAAGTTCAATTCGTATCCTTGGGGCCTAGCAGCCTTCCATTTTTTAAAATTGGATATTACGGAAAGGTTGCCAAAGCCGGTGTGCAGCAGCTCATCCATAGACTGTCGTGGATTTGCATACGCCATTCAGATTTGGGTGTTTAAGGTGCTGCCTCGTTTAGCAGCGTGTTGTGGAGCACACGTGGAGTATGAAGATGTGGAAGTCAATCCAAGAATTGTGAGATGGACAACAGATGGGTCTCGTCAGTGGAAGTTATTGAGGGAGTTTATAAGTGCCGGACTGACAATAAATAGTGAGGTATTGTTCTTTGGATTGTACATTCTGTATTTTAATATACCTTCAACATTTAACAATATGTACATGTGCTATTTTTGGATGCAGGACATTGTCAAGTTTACTTTGGTTCCAACGGAGAGGGAGAGGGGGCTGGAATACTACCAATCTGCTGCAGATTGGCAGAGGGACAACTGTCCCATTCATGATGCAGAAGGGCAAGGTGTCACCAATGATGAAACTGGCACCGATGACCATGCTGACGCCGAGGAACAACCTCGTGCACATGAGAATTCTACTTTCCTGAGGGACCTAGAGAGGAGAGTTGAGAAGGCAATAGAAAAGATGGAGATGCAAAATAAAACTACAATTGGGAAGTTGGAAAAGGAGGTTGAACGGGTTTTGGGGAATGTACAATCCACACAGACGTCAATCGCGCAAAAGGACAGTGAGCTGGGAGCTCAATGCAGGACTGCTATAGGTGAATGCGAAGCAGTTCTCCAGAGGCTGAAAGAGTCAGAGAAGTCATTGAATGAAAGGAACCGATCAACAGCAAGGGAAAACCTGTATTGTCCTGAACATGTAAGTATTTGAAATTGATCAGTTGTTTATGAACACTTCCCGTATTCAACTACTTAGTTTTGTGACATTGATAATATTAATCTGTATTAACACAGAATGTTCAGGACCCAGAATTCACAACTCCTGCTCCACTCATTGTAGACGATGCAAGTTTGTACGATAGTGTGGAGACAACTGTAAGATTAATTTTTGTGTTCATCCAATTTGCTTCATTTTATTCACAAACATTTGAATAAAAATATAGAATATAAATCACAAATTGAATGTAGGATCAAGCTGTAGAGGACGCATCAGCACCTGTTCCTACTTATTCGGATGAAGGTCATATCAATGAACAAGTGGCAGCACATGTAATTAGAAATTTATTGTTCGTTTAATAATTTATGTAGATTAATTTCTGTGTGCATCCAATTTGCTTCATATTATTCACAAACATTTGAATAAAAATACAGAATATAAATCACAAATTGAATGTAGGATCAAGCTGAAGAGGACGCATCAGCACCTGTTCCTACTTATTCGGATGAAGGTCATATCAATGAACAAGTGGCAACATATGTAAGAAGAAATTTATTGTTCGTATAATTTATGTTTTAATAATAACCACATCGCTGGGAAAAATAATGAATAATCCAATTGTATGATATGAATCAGCCTCCCATATATGATGCATCAGCATGTCCTCCACTTAGTCCACAAAAACCACAGCAAGAAGACGGCATCACGACAAGCGTAAGCTTTAAAGTTCATTAACAATGGTTGATGACTTTAATCCAAATCACTGGACAAGCACTAATAAGCATACTTTATGAAGTAGGCTGCAACTAACGATGCATCAGCATTGGATCTTAACTGTCCATAGCAATAGCAAGTCGACGATGCAATCGAGAGAAACGTAAGAATAAAGTTAATGTTCATAAACTATTTGCTTGGTAATATTACTCCACGTCAATGGAGAAAAATAAAATATTACATCTTTATGAAGCAGGCTGCAACAGACGACGATGTATCCGCATCACAACCTAAGTGTCAAAATGAGTCACAAGTGGACGATGCCGTCAAGGGAACTGTAAGATGAATTTTAGTGTTAATGTCATTTTCCTTGGTCAATTTTATTCAACATCATTGGATGTAAACTAATAATATAACTCTATGAAGCGTTCTGCCACACACGATGCATCGACATCTAATGCCGATGATACGGAGATGACAAATCCTGGCGATGGTGTCGAGGAAAATATAAGATGTATTATAATGTTCATTCAATAACATTAGTAATAGTAATGTATATGATGATCTAACTTTATGGATGCAGCAACAACAAGTTTTGCAACTTGTTCTTTTTAAAGGGTACATTGACGATGAGGCAGTGGGGTCGTCCACAAAATAGGTAAGGAACTCAATTATTTGAAGTAACCGTATGGTGAAATCTCCACTTGTTAATAATATGATCCAAATCATTACAGCAACATGAAGAGGACATTGAAACATCCTCTGGCACACAAAATCAAGATGAAGGATGTGTTGATGCAGCAGGGGACAGCTGCATGGATTCAAGTACATTTGAGGTTTTTTTTTCCATTGTCATATAATAGTGCTTCCGTTGGAGTTTGGCAGATTGTACCTATGAATTGTGGAGCTCACCTATAGCTTAACAGGAAAAAAGAACGGAGAGGAGGATGAGATCTAAACAATTTGCCAAATGCCCTAATAGGTTGAAGAAGTCTGGTCCATCCATTACCACCCCATACACTGACCCAAATCCCCATGGTAGAAAGAAGAAGAGACGGGTGATAGAAAATAAGGTACATTTACATATTCTTCTTGATGTTAACAATTTGAAATGTATCGATATAATGTTTGAATGTATGAACAATTGCATGTCTTTCATAACCACACTTGTGTATTGTCAGCAACCTCAGACATTGGAAAACAACAACTTCTATGAAAGGTTAATACACATTGAAAATGAGGTTGCAGCAGATAGCATGTACAACCCATTCTACACCTACTCAAAGAAGGCCGTTACTGAATTTAGAAGTTGGAGGGCGCCAAGGTACCAAAAGGGGAAAAGCCTGCTGAAAATTCCACTGTACACTGGAATATTGCCACCTATAAATGGACAGTGGTTTCAAAACTTGATTGGAGCTAGAGGATGTGTGTCAACTACGGTATGTTCATACAAATAAGATGATAAAAAATTATTTTTACGTTATTGACCTAATACAGTAATCTTCGTCTGACAATTTCGCATGCATGTTAGCAAATTGACGTTAGCATGCACGTCGTAATGCTGAAGGCTAAGAAATGGCCACAGCTGTTCGTTGAAGGGTGCACAACCACCGACTGTTATTTTTGGGTAAACAATGTTTAGCATTAATTGAATGAATGAGGACCGTTGCAATTGTTGGCCTTTTTGATAATACTATCATTTCAATGATTTCATGTAGGACTATATGATTACAGCAGCAAAGGACTGGAAATGCATTGCAGAAGCTAAAGAAAGAGGTCAAGCATCCATAGGTCCCGAGGAGTCAGAACTGACTATAAAAACTCAATTTTTAAACAAATACATAACTGGGACATTGCGCAATTACGGTATGAGAATCCCATGGGCTGATGCTTCTAGTATTTATGGCGTAGCAAGAATTTGCTCTAATAATTGGGTATTGTATCAAGTGAGGCCACATGAGAAACGAGTCATTGTGTATGATTCGTTGTGTGTTAACTGGGAAACATGGCAAGGTAGATTGTAATTTCATTTGTTTACATGGGCAGTGGGAGTGTTGTTACAAAGTGGGGAGTACAAGTTGGAGCTTTGCGAGAATACACCACAGCAGAATAACACACATGACTGCGGTGTGTATTGCCTGAAAATTTTTGAGTGTCTTGTACCTGGAAAATCTATCGACAATGTGAAGACATCAGACATTAAATTGTACCGTGAATACCTATCATTAGATATCTTTCGGATGGCTACATTGATGAGCTCGTAGTCTAAACACTTCATTGTATTTTGGTAATACTCAATAGTTGACAGATTGATGTATGTGTTGTCTATTTTATTAGTCATACCTGAAAATAGTGATTAATAATTGTGCACCCACCCACTGTATAAAAGGTGAAGTTGACATATGAATGACAAAAGTTGTGGCCATCCATCAAGTAAACGTTCATTTATAGCACAATTCATTCAATTATTAGACAGTACTGTTCCACATATTCTCTAATACTTTTTATCTATAAAACATGTAGTCACCTTGGCTTACAACAGAATTCTTAGCAGAGAGTTATGTCATTACCTCTACACATATTCGAACAAATCTCAAAAGGATCTCATTGAGTTGCAAAGAACCACTTTGAAATGTGTGAGAATAACAGCTTGTGGACGCCATCTGCCGATCGTGCACTCGCCGAACAGCTTCTTAAACAGTATGAAGAGGGCAGATGGAAAGTAGGGAATTCAGATAACAACAAAGCAATCGAAAATGCAGCTTGTTGTTTGAATATGCCGTACCAAAACCACGATATATTAAAGATCAAGTAAACGATCGAGTGTTGTCTTTCAAATCCATACACGACTGTTGGTTCATGATGATTAACACTACAGGTCCTTGTGAATGAGATAAAGACTTTACAGGAATTTGTGCTTCACCGGATGTATGAGAGTTTTAGTTAGATGTAAGTTGTTCATTCTTTCGTAACTTCATATATGATGGCTAAAATATTTGTAAGGAGTATTTTACATTAAATTAATATATGACCCATCTAAAATACCAATTTTCCATGATTGGAAAAGGCAACAGAAATTGGAAAATAATTAAACTGCTGTATGGTTTAATAATAATTGTTTTATTTTTCCTCTGATTGTTACTAAGTTCTCATTCCATCGTATTACACCTTGTCTCCGGCTTCAATAATGATATTACAGATTATTCCATCATCACTTTCAAAATGATATACACGTGTGAAATTTTTGATATATGATATGGAACTTATGATTGCATGAGCACTCACTGTTTTTTTTGTAAACAAACAAATGTATGTACTTTGTTCCAACAAATTCCACCATGTCTACCACTCAGATAAGAACATTAACTGCGTTCCATAGTCTCTTTCACAATGAACTGCACAATGCGTGACGTGTTTCCCCTACAATCACATTCTTATGATTGAATTTATAATCAAATTATTTTTCATAAACAATCAAACCAATACTATGCATAAGCTACTGTTAAACAAGCTTATTATTTATAGTATAAACAACACACCGTTTCAATAAATATTTGTACACACAAAGACAACGGAAACTATCCATTCAAAAAACTTTCCAAAGACAGAATATTAACATACAAGTACATAAAGACAGAATATTTAAAAACTGTTAAAATATTTTTAACAACTTGGCTAATCAAAGTGGTGTTATTCCGACCAACTCCAACTTATGTCCCACCAAAATTGTGAAGAAATAGGTGTGTTTACTGAAGAACCAAAACAATGGAAATAAATGTGTATTTGTACAGCAAGATAGATGATAGAGGGAATTCGGAGGAAGGGGCAAGTATTTAAATATTTTTAACAACTTAACCAATCAAATTGGTGTTATTCCAACCAACTCCAACTTATGTCCCTCCAAAATTGTGAAGAAATAGGTGTGTTTACTGAAGGACAAAAACAATGGAAATAAATGTGTATTTGTACACCAAGATAGATGTTAGATGGAATTCAGAGGAGGGGGCAAATATTTAAATATTTTTAACAACTTAACCAATCAAAGTGGTGTTATTCCAACCAACTCCAACCTATGTCCCACCAAAATTGTTAATAAATAGGTGTGTTTACTGAAGGACCAAAATAATGGAAATAAATGTGTATTTGTACAACAAGATAGCTGTTAGAGGGAATTCGGAGGAGGGTGCAAGTATTTAAATATTTTTAACAACTTAACCAATCCAATTGGTGTTATTCCAACCAACTCCAACTTATGTCCCACCAAAATTGTGAAGAAATAGGTGTGTTTACTGAAGGACCAAAACAATGGAAACAAATATGTATTTGTACAAAAAGATAGATGTTAGAGGGAATTCGGAGGAGGGGGCAAGTATTTTAATATTTTTAACAACTTAGATAATCAAAGTGGTGTTATTCCAACCAACTCCAACTTATGTCCCACCAAAATTCAAAAGAAATAGGTGTGTTTACTGACGAACCAAAACAATGGAAAAAAATCTGTATTTATACAACAAGATAGATGTTAGAGGGAATTTGGAGGAGGGGCCAAGTATTTAAATATTTTTAACAACTTAGCTAATCAAAGTGGTGTTATTCCAACCAACTCCAACTTATGTCCCACCAAAATTGTGAAGAAATATGTGTGTTTACTGAAGGACCAAAACAATGGAAATAAATGTGTATTTGTAAAGCAAGATACATGTTAGATGGAATTTGGAGGAGGGGGCAAGTATTTAAATATTTTTAACCACTTAGATAATCAAAGTGGTGTTATTCCAACCAACTCCAACTTATGTCCCACCAGAATTGTGCAGAAATATGTGTTTACTGAACAATCAAAACAATGGAAATAAATGTGTATTTGTACTAACAGATGTTAGAGGGAATTCAGAGGGGGCAAGTATTTAAATAATTCTAACAACTTAGATAATCAAACATGTGTTCAAACTTGTTCAAAACTATCCAAAGAAAGAATATTTCCATTGTACAAGTACACAAAGACAGAATATTAACATACAAGTACCACATTATAAGGTGCAAGTTGCATAACTACACTCTTAATTCATTACATTAAAAGACTAGGACATAAACGGTGCTGTAATTAGATTGGATCAACTTTCTTCAAAATGGAAGGATACAAACTCGCTATACAATTTTGATTCATCCTCAAAGGACCAGATTCTGTGCATTCAGCCATTAGTCCTGCGCGGGTCAATAAATGTTGAAACTTCTTCATCACTTGAGTCAGATAACACAATAGTGTCTGATATGTCACTGAAGTCAGACATAATTTCCACTACTTCCGGCTGTGGTTGGATTTATGAGGGTAGTGGTACTTGTGGACGAGGTATCCCAGGTTCATCTTTGTGGAATAAGATGCACATATTTTCATATTCAGGTTCACCTCTGTAATAATATGCACTACACAGAGGGTTTACGACCTGAAATGCAGTACTAGTGGTTAAAAAACTGTGTAGATATTCAGTTTAACTGCATGAATTTGTTTATACTAATCCTTATCAAGAATCTCCAAGTTGCTTTATTATTGTAGATTGTGTTGAATTCTTGATCCCAAATGACCTGAGGGGTGTTCAGAATATCAACAAAGCAATCGTACCTGGACCGTAGATGGAAGAATCTACTATCAGCTTCCTCAAAAGAAAACGATGACCTGGTGTCTTCATTGAGCCTACTAAGTGCGGTTTTGATTGCTCGGATATTAATTTCACTTCGGCCAGCCCAATGTCCCTCACGATGTTGATCAACCAAGAGTTTGAGAAAGTAGTTATTCAGGAATTTGGTCCATTTGGACTTGTAGAAGATTTTTTCCTGAAGTGGGATATTACTCAACCATATCTTTGACAAAGGCCTGAGTTTATATAGATTTTATTGTGCACAACAACTTCGTATACAATAGCAGTATGATCCTGCACTTCGCATACAATAGGTATGATGATACACATGCAAAAACCTATGAAACACCATTACCCACAACATAGGAACAATGAGATATCTCAATGTAGAACACCATAACATTAAGATTAATTTCAGAATTGAATAATGATTAGAAAATGTACAGCTGAAACACAGCCCTAATAGCAATGCAAAAACAAAATTGACTCTGATTAGAAAATGTACAGCTTACAACAGACCCCCAATAGCAATGCTAAACAGCATTGACTCTGATTAGAAAATGTACAGCTGACAACAGACCCCCAATAGCAATGCTAAACAAAATTGATTCTGATTAGAAAATGTACAGCTGACAACACACCCCTAATAGCAATGCTAAAACACAGCCCACTCAAAATTTAAGCCCTACAACATATGATATTTGAGAATTTATAAATAAAGAACCATTGGGGCAGAGGCAGAGCAAAATGCAAAATGTAACACTCTACATGGAACAAAGGATATGTTTTCCCCTTCATAGGCATTTCATCGAGCATAATGGACACAATATATTCAGTGGATATAACACAACAAATTTAACCGCGTATTCAAATGTAACACAGATCTGCATATTAATATAGATTGCAGTGGATGTGTTTCGAAGAGAACATACCTTCAATAGGTCGAATGAATGAACGAAAACTAAGAAAAATGAATTACAAAGAGGGAATCCCCGGGTGAAAGACGACTTGTGGAAAGGATGTCCATGGTAAGCGGCTGAGCAAAGCGACGGTGTTCTTCGACAACGAACGGCGGTGGCCCAAGGACGATGGTGTTCTTCGACGAAGAAGAAGATGTAAATCGTATTTGGGAATTAGGTTAGAAATAATAAGTTTTGTTTTTTTTATAAATTTATTTAGAAAATAAGGGCTTGTTTGTTATTCATGTCAAGGATAGGATAAAGGTTTGGGGGTGGGATTAACATGACATCACTAAGGGCAAAATAGATCATTTTTTGGGAATAGGGCAAAAATGACCAATGCATGTTGAAAAAGGGTAAAATAGATCATGTCCCTAAAATCAAAACCTGAATAAAAGAAAAAAAAAGGAAAATTGAACGAAAACATTTTCCGAATCAAAAGCCACATCTCTTTCCTTTTGAGAATGGCGAAGAAGCAGGTATCATATGCTCTGGAATCGTCGATGAACAATTAACCGCTATTATTTCTAACTGCAACACGAACAGCGCACGGCCTACGGTGAAACCACAACAGAAAAACTCGAATCGGACCACCGCCGTCATATCTCCGGGCATCCCAAGAAGGAAATCACGTCGTGCCCTTCGTCGTGTTTTTAGACACAAAACCCCCAATTCTGATATTAATCTCAAACCTACAAATCTACCAGACGCGCAGGCCATGTCCATGCCTCCATCGCAAATCACCAGAACGGCTGCTGCTGCCACCCCGGAAACCCTTCACGCCGCCACGATTTAATTAATCGCACAAAGCTGATCACTACAAAATAATAATGAATTAAAGAGGGAAGTTATCGGGGGAATTGTATAATGTTAAAAAGGCTTCTAGCGAGGGTTAAAAAAAATTATAATTTAAAGAGGGGCAAGACGAGGGGCAAAAAATCTTTCTTTAGTTAACAAGGGCACAAATAGTTAACGAGGAAAAAACTGTCATGTACTTTTGAGGGATTGAACCCTCGCTGGATTAGCCAGCACAGGCCCTCAAGAAAGAAACATTTGGACCGAGCTGAGGGCTATGCCCTCGCCGGTTTGCGAGCGGTAGCTCCCTCGCCAGTTTGTGAGCGCGAGTCCCTCGCCAATATTTAAAATGGACCGAGGCGAGGGTCGAACCCTCGCTGACTCGCGAGCATGAGCCCTCGCCCATTAGTGACAGTTTTGCCCTCGCAAACCTTGGTTATAAATACCAGTCGGATTTTTCCCTAGAAACATTACAAACCCTGTTTTCTCCCCCAAAAACTGTTGCCTCCGCGCCGTTGCTCTACCTTCTGGTGTCGGAAAACTCACTTCCACTTGTCGGGCTTTGATCCCTACGAAGTTAATTACATTTCTAAGGTAATTTTTTCGTTTTAATCGGTTACATATTATAAATTTCTTTCAATATATATATATTATTTGTGTGTATATGTATATGTATGTTATGTGTATATGTATATATATGTGTATATATAATTAATTAGGTTGCTAATGTTAATTATTTGTTGAATTATTAGTAGTATTTATTTAATTAGTTAATAAATTATTTAATTAGTTGTTAATTAAAATGTTAATTATACGTTGAAATAGTAGTAGTACTTATTTAATTATTTGTTTTTTACTTATCTAATTACTTGTTTAATTAATAAGTTAATTAATTTAGGTGTCGGAACCAGAGGTTTATAAAACCTATTGACGTGAAAGCACATTTGTATAGGAATTGGTTTATGCCCAATTATTATAAATGAGTTTTGCATGGTGAGCTAAGTTGTGGTCCTTTTAAAAAATATATAGGAGAAGAGAACTTGACGGCCAACTACTGATTGGGAAATAGTGGAGCACTACCACTATCTTGGGGGAGAGGATTATACTTATGGTCATATAGCTCAGACATTGGTAAAAATTTTCATTATACATTATATTATTTTTATTTATATAAATCTTGTACATTATACATTACAAAAATAAATCTTGTACAGAATGAAGTATATGAAATGATCACCCAGAATGAACAGACCGAAGATGATCAATCAGAGGCTCCAGACTTGTCTCAGCTATATGGGAAGAGCGTTGGAAAAAAGCACGGTCGTATACGCGGACTCGGACAACTAGTCAAGCCGAGACACATTATTTCTGGGCCCGGTGGGCATCAGGTGGCTCACACATCGGATCTTATAGCCAAGTTGATATTGATCGATTGATGACAATGACTGATGAAAGGGTGGCTAGGGCTATGGATGAAAAAGTGGCTGAGTTAGAGAGAAAAAAACAAGAGGAATATGAGCGTCGAAGAGCACAGGAACTTCAGGAGCGCGAGGAGTTTCAGAGACAAATGTGTGAGGAGTTTCAGAGATAAATGCGCGAACAAATGCTGAAATTTATGCAGGATGGTCTAGTACAGTATCCTAGAGAGGAGCAACACGATGATGCTCACTCACCACATGATTCTCACTCACCACATGACTCTCAAGGACATTGTAGAGCGACAGGCCGTGGGAAGGGACCGAGACATTGATACATTTGATGTGTGTGTTTTGAATTATATTTTTAACTTTGTCTATTTTGAATTATTTAACTTAGCGTAAACGTGATACTATATTTTGAATTATTTGAATGATTAGGCACCTACTAACTATTAGTGTGATTTGAACTATTTAATATTTTAAATTAAAATGATAATTTGAATCAATCTTTTGAATTAATAAAATTATTTGAATTAATGTTTATAATGATTTGAATTAATATTTAGGAATATATAATTACATATATATGATAATTTAATTAAAACTAAATATACAAGTATTACATAATTAAAATATATAATTATAGATTAGTATAATTACATAATATAATAATAATAAAGTAAATATATAACACTTAGTTAAAATAAAAAGTATATTTATTTATAATTAAATATATACATTGTATATATATTTTTATAATTAAATATTGAACAAGAAATACTACTTGCCTAAATAGCAAGACACTCATTCATATGTACGAGAGGTCACTGGTTCAAACCCCTTCTCATGCAAACAAAACTGAAATTCGTTCACGGGTCAGACCCGGATCAGTTCAGCCCACGGGTGTGACCCGTGAATTTTTTGTTTTAAATTTCACAGACTAAACGAGGGCTCTCCCTCACCAACTAATGAGCGCCAGAGCCCTTACCAACTAACAAGCGCAAGACACTCGCCAAATAACGAGGACAACCCCCTCGCCCAGCTTACGAGGGAGGTTACCCAGACTAATCAAGGTGTCCAACAACAGGCAGTGCCCATGGAGATAGATGGTAGTCAACCAAATGAAGAGCCTACTAGCTCAGCTGTACAAGAACCAGCGGAGGTCCATGAACTTGCTCCCCGTAAAGTAAGGCCCGAAGACCTCAAACCCCTGTGGGTACGAGTCTATGCAAGAGGAGGACGAGTTGAGCTGTGAAGGATTCATTTCATATCTGAGGTGGAAAACCAAGAAGAGGCCAGCTACCCAGAAGAGCTTAGAGCCATCCAGGTGGATCCCAGCAGAAGTGACTTAGAACTTTTTATAGGTTCTGAGTTACAGGAGCCTTACAGTAGTAAGATGGGGAAATTTCTGAAATCCAACCTGTACGTATTTGCCTGGTCTCACAAAGATACGACGGGAATCCCGCTTGAGCATGCCTGCCATCAATTAAATATTAATCCTACGAGGAGGCCTGTCCGACAAAAATGAAGGAAGTACGGACCCGATAAGTACGAAGCCCTAACCACGAAGGTGAAGAAACTGCTTGATAACAAGCTCATCCAAGAGGCACTCTGTCCACAGTGGGTAGCTAACCCGGTGCTGGTGAAGAAATCGAACAAGACGTGGCGACTATGCATAGACTTCACAAACCTCAATGCAGCCTGCCCAAAGGACAACTTCCCACTGCCGCACATTGACCAATTGGTGGATAACACTGCAGGACACGAGCTAATGACATTCATTGATGCTTTTGCAGGATATCACCAGATAACAATGCACCCAAATGACCAGGAACACACGACGTTCTACACAAACAAGAACATGTACTGCTGGAGTAGGATACCGTTCGGACTGATCAATGCCGGAGCTACATACCAAAGGCTAGTCAACAAAATGTTTGATCAACACATTGAACATATGATGGAGGTGTACGTAGATGACATCGTAGTCAAAAGCTTGAAGAAGGAGGATCACTTGGACCACCTGAAGCAAGCATTTGACATAATGCGAGCCTACAACATGAAGTTAAACACCAAAAAGAGTTACTTCGGAGTACATTCGAGAAAGTTCCTTGGTCACCTGGTGAGTCAAAGAGGGATCAAAGTTAACCCTGTCCAAGTGAAATGTATAATGGAGATGAAACCACCAGACTCGGTGAAGAAAGTCCAGAGGCTTACATGATGCTTAGCGGCCCTAAATAGATTCATATCTAGGTCTGGCGACAAAAATCGACCTTTTTTTCGAATCAATAAAGGTCAAGAACAAGGACGACTTCCAGTGGACAAGTTCCTGTCAAAAAGCATTTGAAGAAATCAAAGAATATCTCAGCAATCCACAAGTCCTATCAAAGCCAGAACCTGGAGAGAAGCTATACCTATACTTGGTGCTTGTACGAGCAGAGGGAAAAACATACTTACCAGTGTACTACTTAAGCCAAGCATTACACGAGTGGAGCTACATTACTCACCTACGGAGAAGTTGGCTTACACACTGATAATGAGTGTTGGAAAATACGGCCCTACTTTTTTGACCATCAAGTAGAAGTGTTAACAATGTTCCCATTGAGGTAAATACTACATCGACCAGACACTGCTGGACACTTACTAAAATGGTCACTAGAGGTCAGCCAATATGGAATAACCTACGCACCCCGGACAGCGATCAAGGGACAAGTGCTCGCTGACTTCATTATCGAACTAACTTTCCCACATGATCCGACGAGGGGACGTATCATCCCATGACACCTCTATGTAGATGGATCATCAACTAGCACAACAGCAGGTGCTGGTGTAGTACTGATAAGCCCAGACAAACAAGTCTTCACTTCAGTGATCAGATTTGATTTCAGAGCCACGAACAACGAAGCTGAGTATGAGGCACTGATAGCAGGACTTAAGTTATCATTTGCTGTGGGGGCAACCAAACTGCAAATTTTCGGAGATTTCCAGCTAATAATATCCCAAGTCCAGGGAGAATACGAAGCTAAGGATCAACAGATGGTACTATACCAAAAAAATAGTGGCACACTTGATTGTACTATTTGAACAAGTGTACATCGAGCAAATCCCAAGGTTGGAAAACATACAAGCAGATGCACTAGCCCGACTAGCTACGAGCAGCAGAGAAGTGGAGCAAGCAGAAGTTGTAGTAACAAAACTAAGAGAACCCTCGGCGTTTGACTACAAAGTAAATCAAACATCGAGTGGGGAGCTGGAAGAGGACGATGACTAGCGAACTCCTATCAAAAAATACTTGGAGGACGGATCACTTCCAGAAGATATTTAGGTAGCTAGTCGGCTAGTAAAGCAAGCAGCCAAATATACACTGATGAACGGTCAGTTGTACAAACAAGAATTTTCCCTACCCCTACTTAAATGTTTATCAGAAAAATAGGGGTTCGAGGTGTTAGAAGAAATTAATCAGGGGATCTGTGGGAGTCACGCTGGGGGGCAAGCTTTGCCATACTAGACGATTAGGCAGGGGTACTACTGGCCCACTCTACGCAAAGATGCTATTAGTTTCGCTCGAAGATGCAGAATATGTCAGTTATTCGCGCCTAACATTCATACTCCTGTAAATCAACTCAAATCAGTCTTCCGCCCATGACCTTTCGCAAAATAGGGTATCGACTTGTTCGGCCCATTCCCACCTGGCAGAGGCGGTGTTAAGTTTACTGACGTTGCAGTAGACTATTACACAAAATGGGCTGAAGCTGAAGCACTAACAACAGTAACGCATGAGAAAATGATAAGCTTCATATGGAAGAATCTAATCTGTAGATTTTGACTCCTGTAGTCAATCGTGACGGATAATGGCCTATAGTTTGACGGACAAAAACTCAGAGAGTTCTGTATCTCGTGGAACATCAAGAAACACTACTCGACCCCCTACCATCCTCAATCAAATGGATAGGTGGAAGCCGTTAATAAAATCCTGAAACATATTTTGAAAATTCACTTGGAAGATAAGAAAGGTAGTTTGGCCGACGAACTCCCTGAAGTGTTGTGGTCTTATCGAACGTCCTACAAAGCTAGCACTAGAGAAACACCCTTCGCCTTAGCATTCAGAACAGAGGTAGTAGTCCCGGTAGAGGTCCAAAACTAGACTTGGAAGGTCATAGGCTACGACGAAGGAAGTAATTATGAAGCATTATCAGTATAAAAAGATCTGCTTGAAGAAACCCGAGCTTCGTCAGAACTGAAAAATGCAACCTATAAACAGAGAGCCGAAAAATACTACAATACCTAGGTGCGGCACAGACAGTTCAAGATCGGGGAGCTAATACTAAGAAAGCAACAAGCAACGCTAGAATCACGGCTAGTTGAACCAATGGGACGTACGATCTGGAGGACATGGAAGGGAAAGCTTCATCTTATACATGGACCGCAGCTTATCTAAAGAGATACTACTAGTAGTAGAGGAAGGAAGACAAGTAGATTGTAAATAGAATGGTTGAGGGTTCGTATCAGAAATGTTGATGACGACCTATGTAAAGGCCTTTATTCAATAAAAGATATATTTTTCCAAGAAATTATATGTTCAAGCTCAATATACAAAGGGCACAAGTCCTGAAATATTATTACCAAAGCTCGAGGCAAAAAGCCGCTAAAGTGCTTAAGGTTCGTTAAAGTGTCCTACTAAAAGATTACTAAGAACTCACTGCCCAATGTTAAGATGATTTTAAATGTCTAAGGCAAAGTGTTTTATAAAAACCCAATTGCCAAAGAGATCAAAGTAAAAGTACGATTCACTGTCCTAAGGGACATAAGATGAACAATTCGCGGTCCTAAGTGACATAAGACAAACAAATGTGTACCAAATATAAAACAAGCTACAAAAAGGTAATAACGTGCAAGAAATAATAAATCAAGATAGAAAAGAAAATACCACACTTCATATATAAACTTAAAAAACTTTCTAAGTACAAAGAATTTTTGTTACAAAAAGCCAACCAACTGGCTAACTAACAAAAAGTGCAAAACACCCATATATAGGCGAGCTACCACAAGCTACTACAACCTGAAACAGGAAAGAAAGAAAAAGTAAAAATCCTAAGTTTTGGGAGCAGCGATGGGAGCGGCGTAGGTGGTAGTTGGAAGCCCCGGAGCAGCGGGGGGATCAACACCGGAAGGGGTGGCCTCTTGACCAGTAGGGGTAGAGAGAGTGGGCATATCAACGATTGGGCCCAAGCCACTGGTGTCGACCATGATGTCCCCTACTAGCTCGTCCACTTGCTCTTCGGTGAGTTGACCCTTTTGCTCACCCCCCCTTCAGTAGGGAGCTGCCAGCGACCTCAGCCTCGCCCTCCCCAGCCTCGCCCTCCCCAGCCTCATCGTCGGCAACTTTGGCATCCAGAGGGGGGGAGGACCCACCGATGATCCTGATGTGCTCGGGGATGAAGCCCAGATCGATGCCGAGCTCTGCCAAGTCAATGATATCAGTAACGGAGCCCGTAGGGATGGATGTCGCAACAATAAAATCCTGATACTCCTTCACTAGAAGCTCCTACACATCCAGGCGTTAGTCGACTGCCCACTGATAAGCATGCAGGATCTCAGCATAACATAGGAGGTAGCCGAGATCAGAGACGCTACCCTTCGCAGCTTCCAGGGCCTCTAGTGAGATTGAAACATCAAGGAGACCCTGGAGCTCGGCAACCCTGGTGGCGTAGGTGCGTACCTTGCCATTTAACTTTGAGCATTCAACATTGAGGGCTTTGTTCAACTCTCTCTCCCCAGCGAGCTCCTGTGAGTAGTGGGAGAGCTCCTCATCCTTGGCCCTCAAGGCCACCTCCATCTCCTCCTTCTGGCGGGTGAGCTCGCCCTGTAGCAGCTCGACCTTCTTAAGAGCATTTTGCTCTCCCACTAGTGCCACCTTGGCCTTATTCTCCGCGCTAGCCGCCACCTTCTGAGCCTTGGACAAATCCTTGGCGATCTTCATGTGAGAAGCGTTGATCTTTCGGCGAGCTTTATCGTTCTCCAGCATCTGCTCAGTAGCTCGCTGAGCCAGAAGTAGAGCCCCGCTAGCATGGTATATCGCCAACCGAACGTTGTCAATAGACTTTTATTTTCTAACGGCGGCCAGCTGAGTATGGATCCAATGCCACGGAACCTCTTCAATAGTACGGCGAGCTAACTCGCCTGGGAGGTCACGAATGGATGTCAAAGACTTGGAGCGGGCGAAGGAATGTAAGACCTCGCTCCTATTTGGATGGGCGATAGAGGCATACATACAAATGCGACACAAGAAACACTTAGAAATATTTTTCAAATATGTTAAAGAGATGAAGATAAATATTCCAGAAAGATCTCCTTACCCTACTCAGGCTGGGTCTCAACCTAGAATAGTGTCGTCCACCTCCTGAACTCCGAATGGAGGTGTTGGAGTAGTTTGTGGAGCAGTGGGGGTAGAGGAACAGGTGGACACACCTTGCCCAAAGCCGGAAGCACCTCGCCATATCCTTTCGAACTCAGACAGTTGGGCAGCAACCCTCGCCCTCTTACGAGCATGCCCCTCGTCCTCAGCAATGAGCATCCCGTCTCCCCTCCTCAGGCGACCTCTAGAGGGAAAGGAAGGAGGAAGGGTAGCTCGCTTAGGTACCCTCTTGTCCGTATCCTTGGTAATCGAAGCCTTAGCTAGAGTTTTGGCAGGAACTTTCTTCTGGCCATCTCCTTAAGAGGGACCTCCACTGATTAGGGTCATAATTTCATGTTTTAGCACTCATTTCTATATGCTTTTGGTGATATTATGTTCATATTTGACCCTATTATGTGATACTTTGTGTATTTAACCCTTTTTGGCTAGAAAGTTGTGATTGTAGGTGAAAATGAGCAAAATGAGGAAGAAACAAGCAAGATCGAGAAAAGTCCAAATTCTAGAGTTGAGAAAAATGGAGAAATTGCTATCCTATGTTGAAGAGCTTGAATAGAGGGTCGCAACGTAAAAAGAATCAAGTCAATCGGAGTTCTAGAGCTCAAGATATGATAAAAACAAGGAAATCACGCATCGACCGAGACTAAGGCCTCGGGCGACATGGACTCCTTCCTCGGAAGACAAGCCTCACGCCACCTAATTACCTGGAAAGACAGGCATTTGTCGAGCTAGATGTTGACCAAGCCTGTTCGACAGTTGCTCAACTCTTGGACGACAAGAGGGCCTTTTGTCGAGCAAGCTGTCGCCCGAGTGGTCGACAGTTGCACAGTTCTTGGGCGACAGCAGCTCAGTTTTCTCGGATTTTCATGGCTATTTTTGTATTTTCGCGCATTTTAATGAAGGGCATCTTAGTCAATGATCCAAGGGCACTATATATACTTTCATCTCAGATTTTCTAAAGGACTTTTATCATTTTTTTAGATTCATATTCTCTCACTAGATTAGGAGAAGTTAGAGGTAGTTTCCAAGTGGTGTTCTTAGATTTCCATTTACGATTTCGACGATTACTTGTGATCTACCGTTTGGATCGACGATCAGTTTTCTCCTGCATTTTTAGCATAGCTCAAGCTACATTTCTACCGATTGATTTTCAATTTCTATATTCGGATCATTTTCTAGCTTCTAGAGGTAATCTTGTATCTTTTCAATTCCAATTGTAATAGGTAAATTCTTGAATACTTTGTATAATCCCTGCATAATGATGATTGCTATTGTTTCAATTTCTTTTATGTTTACCAAATTAGCCATGGGCTAATCCCTTTGTGTGTTGGTGTATGACTCCTATGGAGTAGTATGGTGATTATGTTGATCTTTTGATTGCTATGAATTGTTGTATAATTAATTCTCTATATTGATGGATTGTATGAATGCCTTGCATGTGTAGTTGATCATAAGGGCCATTAGGAGGTAGTCTCAATGAGAATTGACCTATTTTCCTAAATCTTCTTGTACTAGGCCAAATGCAAGCCAATTGTTTGATTAAATTCCTAAGATAGTGAGAGCTATACTTAGTGAATAGGAAGAACAATTAGAGGCTTTAATGTGTTATTAGGGAGACCTCTTGCATGTTAGAGTGGCTTACCAATTGATTGTACGCAATTCCATGGCATGAGAAAGTGATACCTCATCATATGAAACATAGGATAGTACACTAGCACATATCTCTCACACTCGCTCACTTTGCAACCCAAGGTGATAGGTAGTTTCGTTGGTCCCAAAGGCAGGTTTTGGGGAAGAATACCTTGGAACAAGTCTAGAAGGGGGGGGGGGGTTGAATAGACTTGTAAGGATTCAAAAACCTTTTTCAAATTATTTTGCTTATTCAGAAAACCAGCAGACTACTTGAGGTAGTCTAAATTTGAAAGTTGTGCGCTGTGAATTGTGCGGAAACATTTTTAATGAAAATCAATTTTAGGTGATGTGCACAAGTTAAGAACAGAAAGAAATAAGACGAGACACAAGGGATTTATAGTGGTTCGGACAAAAGGTCCTACTCCACTCTCCACAATCCAACTGCAATTGTGGGGCTCTCCACTAACTCACTCACTTACTCACTTACACACTTCGAGAGTACTACTCTCTTACAAATTGTCAACGCTTCAATCGCAATTGACTTCTCACAGCTTCTACAAAGCTTTTACAAAAGATAAGTATGAATGGGGTTTTTGAGTGCGAGTGATAATTTTGACAGAGTTTCGGCTAGCTTAATATGCGTGTAAAAACTGTAACCTAAATCATCACTACTACTCTTATTTATAGGGTCGAATAACTAGCCGTTGGGATATACTAGAAATCTGAGATCTATAATTTAGTATTCAATCAATCAATAAGATTGACTGAATTTCCTTCTTGATTCCCGTTAATCTTCGCGATCTTCAATCAATCAAGTTTATCCCCTTGATTGATTGATCTTCTATTACGGGAATCCCTTTTATGTCGCAAATCAACCTTTGAAATGATTCCGAAGAATCTGGGCAGAGCACAAGACCTCAGTTGATCTGTCTTCTCAGTTGGTGTACTGTCTGCTGGTACTAGGACCTCAGCTGATGTGCAAGTCTGCTGGTGTGCACCTCAGCTGGTCTTCTTGACTTTGTCTGAATATGTCTTTTATCCATGGTCCTTATTTTGTCTGCGACGTGCTCTCAGCTGATCTTCTGATGTCAGCTGATGTTAACTCCTCTGATGATCTGCTCTCGATACTCTAGTGTCAGCTGCTTAAATCTTCTGTCCTCTGAAATCGGCTAAGTTCTCAAGGTCTCAGCTGGTCTTCTTCTCTATGATAACTTCGGATCTTCTATGCAGCAAGGTAGATTCCCCCTCACTCGGACCTATCTAATCCTAACTACTCATCAGCTGACTAACATGTTCAGCTGGTCCTATTACAAGCTGATTGGTTTATTATATCATCAAAACATCTAACACAAATATCCTAACAAGTTCCCCCTTTTTGATGATATCAAAACCAACTCAGCTGATCTCAACAGATAAGCATATTCAAACAAAATTAAGATCATCATAGGACAGAAAAGAAGATCTTTAGATAAGATCCTTAGACAGAATAAAAAGTGCAGCTGACAACAAGAAGTTGTCTGGAATCATAAAGCTTCATTAAACAAAAGAGAAGTTACAATCAAAAGGAAGTACCTAATCCTCAGCTGACTCAGCTGGACAATTACATAAGGAGAGGTCTTCTGCTGTCGAGAGGAACTTGCATCCAGTCGAGGAACCTCTTCTCTATCTCCCTCAGAGCTGGCAGAGAATTGTCAGAGAGTTGTGAAAAAAGTAGAGTAATCTACAACCAATACTTCCTGATTTCCACCCAGTCTATCTTCCCACTCTCATCAGTTGGAGTTGGAAGGTACTCTATCTCTGGCAACTCCGGCTGAACTTCCAGCTTAAGCATTTCATACGAAATAGCTTTGATGAATTTTGGAAAGGTCTCCCTTAACCAGTTTCTGAACTCAGCATTCTTCTCTCTTTCTCCTCTGGTATCTTCTCCTCTGAGAACATAGAAGTGGATCATGGTCTTAGCCTTTATAGTTTTCCAAAGATGCACAAGCTCATCTGACAATTGATTGTAGAACATGTCAATTGGTCCGTCAACCAAAGATTCATTCGGATCCCGACTGTATTTTCCACTTCTAGTCCTGCTACCCTGAGAAACTGCCTTCCCTTGCTTCTTCAGTTTCCTCTGGTAACGTCTTTCCAGCTCATCATTCATTTCCCTTTCCTGCCTCTTACTCCTCTCTTCTGGAGTCTCCTTTTCAGCTAGCTGCAACTCCTTTGCCAGCATCTCATCCAGTTCAGCATTCATAATTCTCTTCTTTTTCTCTCTTTCTTCAGCTACCACCTCTTGTCTCTGTAGTGCCTCATCCATCTTCTGATCTCTCAGCTCCTGAGTCTTCTGAGTTGCAACCTTTCTTGTGTTGATGTAATCTTCAACATTTTCTACTCTAGCAGATAGAACACCATGATTATCTACCAGTAGAGCTCTCAGAGATGCCATCTCATATTACAGGGCAGCAATAGCAGCTGAGTTCTTCTCAATAGCAGTTGAGTTATTCTCTTCCCCCTTTTTGATATCATCAATCATCGAGGAAGAAGGTAGAGAAGTAGGAAGATTATCCACAATAGCTTTTAGGTCCTCCTGACCGTTTTTGCATTCAGCAACCTGACCTTCCAACCTCTCAGAGACCAGTCTGAATCTCTCAGATTCAGCAGAGAGGGTAGCAGAGGCATCATCAGTAAATGCCTTGGCTGTTGTCTTGAAATTCTGTAGAGTTTGGAAAAACTCTATCCTGGTGGCATACAAGCTGTCCTCCATAGCTTCTTTCAGCTTGTTTCGGTGATCCAGCAGAACTTGATGAACTTGCTGTTCAATCAGAGAGGGGGCAGCAGACTTGGCAGCCAGCAGAGTGGCTTTGACCTCCCTGATGTGATCATAAAAATAATCTTTAAGTTGTCCCAAAATTTTAGGAGTTACCTGATCAGCCGGGTTGATCTCAAAGTTTGCTGCCGGAGGGATGAACTCTGACTCTGCTGTTTCCGGGCAATCCAGCGTAACCCCATCCTTGAGCAGCAAAGCACGGGCAACCTTCCTAAGTCATTCAGGAGATGTCAGCTGGGATGGTGCCTTAACCTCCAAGGAATCCATCAGAATCTCTTCTCACTCAGTGAAGGCAGCTTCACCCATTTCTTTCACCAGCTCCAAAAGGAAGGTAACTGGACCTTCTCTCACTTGAGCCCAAGCAAGACCATCAGCCAAGATATCTTGATAGGCAGGATAGGAGTTGAGTTCTGGGATATATACGGAGATGTGGGCTAGGACAGTAATGATCCTCCCTCATTTAAAAGGCCCCATTGAACGAAGGTGAGATAGGCGTGCTTGTTGTGCCAATTTAGTAGGAGAGTTGGGGGTTTCTAGATCAATGGGATCAGGGTGTGAGGGTTGGGGGTTAGCTCAAGGCTCACCAGAGGCAGCGACCTCCCCTGGTTCATTGCCAGCTGGGATTTGTGACGGGGAAGGATCAGCTGGGGGTGTGGAATGTGTAGAGGTATGGGATTTTTGGGAATGTGATGGGGAATTGTGTTGGGAAGGATCAGATAAGGGAGTGGGTTGAGCTGACCTGATGGGTGAGGCAGCTATTGGTGTATCTGCTGATGGTGGATCTTCAGAGGAATGTAGAACCTCTGTCTCAGCAACTGATGGCTCAGTTGATTCCCTCTCTTCTGACTCTTCTTCCCCTCCATCAGAGTCAGAGGCAGAATCCTCATCTGAACCAGCTCTCTCAGCTGATTCCTCATTGGCTTGCTCCTCTTCTTCATCAGAAGGCTCATCAACCAGCAGAGTAGCCTTCTCTGCTGAAGATTTCTTCTTCTTCAGACTGCTCAGCAAAACAGTATCATCATCATCATCAGAATAAAAGGAGAGCTTCCTTTGGACAGGAGTAGTTTCCTTCTTAGATTTCTTCTTTCTTCCCCCTCCAGCAGGCTTTGAAGCCTTCCTCTTCTGCTTCTTTCCAGGACCAGCAGAGGGACCAGGGGTAGCAGCTACTGGATTAGCTTTTGAATCTGAATCAGCTGGCCCAATTACATCCAAGTTACTTCCCCTCAGAAACTTGGTATAGTTGTACCCAACAACCCAATCTTCATCCCACTCGTGCTGGGGCAGCAGATGATTCAAGATTATGGTAATCTTGGTAGCCATAGAGCACTTCGACTTGAAGCTGTAAACTTGTTGACCTTCCACTTCCTCAGCAACACATCTCTTGGACTCCTGTTCCAAGCTAAACCATAGCAGACTCACTCAGTCTGCTTGAACCCCATCAAGGATCGTGCGGGCCACGCTCAGGCGAAGTTTGGTAATGGCGTCCAAACTCCCCTGATCTGCCAAGATAACCTTGGTCACCACATCCATCAGAAACCTGAATCTTCTCCTCAACATAAACTTCTTCAGATTCGTGGTGGTATTCCTATGACCCTTCCTGGCCATTATCTTGAAAGTATTCAGGTAGTCGGCTTCCTTGTATTTATGTGGTAGAATACCAATGGAGGATAAGCCAAAAAGTTTAGCAACTGCATCCTTGGATATGACAACTGCTTTCCCATCAACCAAGGATCCGATGGAGTTTGAGCTAAACCGAGCCTTGAGGAGGAATTGAAAGGCATAAAAGTTTAGGGTTTTATGGTCAGGGGGGTCATGGAGATGAAGGTTCGGAGGTTGTGATGTTGAAGGAGGTTTAGAATTTCCCGAATTTCTGGAACCCTAGTCGTGTCGTAATCGACACACATCTCGGCGTTCATCCTTTCTTTTAACATCTTTTGCATAGCTTTGGATGCCATACCTTCAACACAGAGGTTAAGTGCACAGAGAATAATATGCAAGAACAATAAGAAAAGAAAGATTTCGGAGCAGAAAGGTTTTCAGTAAGAAGTTAAAGGGGTATATATATGAATCGAAAGAGTTGAGCAATTTTTCCAAAAATTAAAACCGATCAATTTTGATCGTAGATTTGTATATTGCATCACACAAATCAAAGGTCCTGATTAATTGACCTTTGAGTGGTTTGGGGGTGATGCGTAAGTGTCAGGTTTCGAAAAGGTTTTGGCCGCCAAAAATTCCTCCTTTTGGTAAAAAGGTAAAGATGAAAAACTTTAGTGATGTAATTTGGGCGGTGAGAGATTAATTACCACTGACACTTTATTTTGGAAAAGATAATAAATCCCTGAATTTTCGTAAGAGAAACGATTTGATTGCCAATTTTCTAAAATGATTTTTAGAAATTCGGGATTTATTAATTTTTTAAAAGAGTTGATAGAAAAAAAAATTTAAAACCGACACGAAGATTATAGAAATACTTATCGTGAATCTGACGTGGCAAGGTCAGCTGATAAGAATAATCTTCATGAAAATCTTCTCTGCTCATCTGGGTCTATATTGTCAGCTAACATGGACCAGCTGAAGCAAGGTGGCCTTGTCTGACTTTCATGACTTATCCCTGTATCAAGTTAGACATAATAAGATAGAGAAAAGAAAGGAAAGAATAAGAAGACATACCAGATTAGCTGATGTGAGGATCAGCTGATTACTTCAGCAGAATAGTCCTCAGTTGGATACCAGCTGACTACCCATTTTCCCAAAAACTTTCTTTCTAGAGAACTGCACCTCCATCTATCATTCCTAACTCTGCTACTAATTCTTTGAATCTTACCTCTGCTAAAGGTTTGGTAAGTACATCTGCTCTCTGCTTCTCCGTATGAATCTTCTCCATCCAGATATCTCCCTTCTAAGTATGATCTCAAAGAAAATGATGTCTTATGTCCACATGCTTGCATCTGGTATGGAGAACTGGATTATGAGTAATGGCTATTGCACTTGTGCTATCACAGAAGATGGGTATTTCTTCTGTGATCACATGGTAGTCCCTCAGCTGTTGTCTGATCCAGAGCAGCTGAGAACAGCAACTACCAGCAGCCATGTACTCTGCCTCTGTTGTGGAAGTAGCTACTGAAGTCTGCTTCTTGGAGAACCAAGATATCAGCTTACTTCCCAGAAACTGACATGTGCCAGAGGTTGATTTCCTATCAATCTTGCACCCTCCATAGTCAGAATCTGAATACCCACTCAGCTGAAAGTTGTCATCAGCTGGGTACTAGAGGCCAAGATTGTAAGTACCCTTCAAATACTTAACAATCTTCTTTGCTGCTTCCAGATGAGATTTCTTAGGATTTGCCTGAAACCTTACACATACCCCTACTACGAAGCTAATATCAGGTCTGCTGGCAGTGAGATACAACAGAGAACCAATAAGTCCTCTGTATAGTGTCTGATCCACTTTCTCACCAGCATCATCTGGATCCATGCTGAAGTTTGCCATCATAGGAATCTTAGCTTCTCTGCTGCTACTGACTCCAAACTTTTCTATCAAATTCTTGGCATACTTAGCTTGGCTAATGAAAGTTCCATTGGTCATCTGCTTCACCTGCAGTCCAAGGAAGTAAGTCATCTCCCCCATCACGGACATTTCAAACTTGCTGGTCATCAGCTTGCTGAACTGATCACACATCAGCTTGTTGGGGGATCCAAAGATGATATCATCCACATAGATTTGCACCAAGAGGATATCATCACCATCTTCTTTCCTGAACAAGGTCTTATCTATTTTCCCTTTGCTAAATCCACTATCTAGCAGAAACTGTGATAAGGTATCATACCATGCCCTAGGTGCTTGCTTTAGTCCATATAAAGCCTTCTGCAACCTATAAACCTTGTTCCCAATCTCAAACTCTGGTAGTTGTTCCACATATACTTCTTTTGCCAGGATTCCATTCAGAAAAGCTGATTTGACATCCATCAGATAAACTTTGAACCCTTTGAAAACAGCATAGGCAAGAAACAATCTGATGGCTTCTAGTCTTGCCACAAGAGCAAATGTCTCATCATAGTCAATCCCCTCTGACTGTGAATACCCCTGAGCTACTAGCCTTGCCTTGTTTCTTACCACCACATCATTTTCATCTTTCTTGTTCTTGAACACCCACTTAGTGCCTATGACCTTCTGATGTTTGGGACTCTCTACTAGAGTCCAAACTTCTTGTCTTGCAAATTGATTTAGCTCCTCTTGCATAGCTACAATCCAGTTTGGGTCTTCAAGAGTTTCATGGATGTTCTTGGGTTCTATCAGAGACACATAACAACTGAACTGAGCACCCAAGTTTAGCTTTCTTCTGGTCTGAACACCTACACTTGGATCTCCTAGAATCTGTTCAGCTGGGAAGTCAGACAACTTCTTCTTGCTCCTTTGAGGTGCCATAGTCTGCTCCTCTTGGGTCTTGTCTAATATTCCCCCTTGGTTAGTGTCAGGAGTCAATGTGCCATCATCTGGTGCTGATGAAGGCTTATCAGCTGACTTGGGCTCATCCTCTGAATCTGAGTCTGATTCTATCCTAGGTACTACTACCTTAATCAGATCTGGCTTGTCTGACAGATTCAGTTGATCCACCTCATCTGCTAGCTTCTCTTTGCTTTGTATATTTCATAAGGAGTCTTCCCATGTCTCTTGACTGGTAGACACCTATTTTGGATGAAGCAAGCAGTATTGATGGCTTCTGCCCAAAACCTTTGAGGAGTCTGATATTCAGCTAACATGGTCCTTGCTGCCTCCTTGAGAGTTCTGTTTCTCCTTTCAGCTAACCCATTCTGCTGAGGTGTTCAGGCAGCTGATGTCTAATGCTGAATACCATTATCCCTGCAGTAGTCAGAAACAACAGAGTTAAGAAACTCAGTACCTTTATCACTTCTGATTCTGACTATGCTGAGGTCCAGTTCCTTCTTAATCCTCTTGAACAGCTCCAGCATCTTGACCATAGTCTCATTCTTCTTGAACAAGAACACTACCCAAGTGAATCTTGTATAGTCATCAACAATCACCAGTGTGTACTTCCTTCCACTGAAGCTAAGAGGTGAGACTGGTCCAAACAAGTCCATATGAAGCAGCTGGAGTGCTTTTGTTGTTGAAGTACTCTGCACATCTTTGAATGAGGCTTTAGTCTGCTTCCCTTTCTGACAAGCATCACACTTCTGCTCAGATGCAAACACCTCATTTGGTAGACCTCTGACTAGACCCTTCCTTGCAACCTTGTTAAGAGTCTTGAAGTTCAGATGACCTAGTCTCTTGTGCCAGAGCCAGCTGATCTCTGATGAGCTTTTAGCAACCAAACATGAGTCAGCTGGACATCTTGCAAAATCTGCAAGATACATATTACCTCTTCTGAGGCCAGTTAGTAGCACCTGCTTATTTAAATCATTAATAACAAGGCAAGAGTTCTTAGAGAATCTTACTGAATATCCCATGTCACAGAATTGGGATACCGACAGCAGATTATGCATGAGCCCTTCTACATAGTAGACTTCTTCAACTCTTGTTCCTTTGATCAGCAGGGTGCCTACTCCTCTGGTGACTCCAAAATTGTTGTCACCGAACACAACTCTAGGCCCATCAAGCGTTACAAAGTCCTGGAGGAGATGCTTCTCAAAGGTCATGTGCTTCGAGCAACCGCTATCAATGTACCAGACATGGCCCTTGGCTTCTCCTCTTTCTATAGGGCTAGAGTTTACCTGAAATTAAAACTCAGGCTTTAGGTACCCTATCTTTGGGTCCTGATTGGTTAGTATCGACTTTCTGGATCCACAGGTAGAGATCATCCTTATGAGGTTTAGGAGATCTCAAACTTCTACCATACTTGTCCACAAAAATCATCTCCCTCAGAGGATCTTTTCTGGGGCGATGAGTGATAACAGCAGGTTTGTAGGTGGGTTGCTCAAAAGGATAGTTTCGGCTTGAGCCTCTGAATGACTCATATACTTTGGCCGGTGAAGGCTTGCCTACTTTGGTTACATTAAAAGTAACCCAGGGCGGAGGTTTGTTTCGCTTGGGCTTACTCTGCTGAGATGACACAGGCTTATCATTCCTCTGCTGATTCTGCTGAGGTCTCCTTGTCTTAGCTGAGCTATGACTTGGATTCCTCTTCTGGTCTTGGGGCTTCTGAGCTTTGGACTTATGTTGGTTATCAGTAGGCTTCTGAGTTTTAGTACCCTTCTGCTCTGCTGAAACCTTATGATCTCCAGCAGACTTCTGAGCTTTTGAGCTCTTCTGTCCCGCTGGGACCTTTTCTGTCCCTCTGCTCTTTTGCCCTTCTGATCCAGATGCAGGCTCAGCTGACCCTTTACCCTTTCCAGGATCCCTAAATAACCCACTATCACCTTTCTTCTTCTTTTGTGGCTTGGGTTCGGGATAACCAAGACCCCTTTTGTCATTCACAGTTTGTGAGGACTTAGCTATTTCTGACACGACATTCTTTGCCTTAGTCAGCTGATCCACTTTCAGCTGAAGCTGCTGTGAATTTTTTATTGTTAGTTCATTCTGCCTGAAGAGTTCATCGAACTTAGCTGTCAGCCGATTATGTTCTTCACTTAAGATTGTATTCTCAGAAAGTAACTTTTCTATCAGTTTCTCCTGTTCCTCACACTTAGCTATTAAGTCATCTGACTTGTTAGCATGTGAATCATAGGATACTACTGGTAGTCTAGCCTTTTCAAGATCCTGTCCCAAGCTTAGAACTTCACCTTTCAGACTTGAGTTCTCCTCTTCCAGCTTAGAACAAACTTTTAAGGAGGATTGGAGATCAGATAACAACTTGTGTATATCTGACTCCATAGAATAGGTAGAGGAGCAAGATGAGCTAACAGAGGGGGTAGGAGAATTTACCTCTTCTACCTTAGCCATGAGGCAGATATCATCCTCTGATTCAAAATCATATGAGGATGAGGATGAGCTGATATCCTGCTTCTCCTCCTCTGCCAGCAGAGCTCTCTTATCAGCGAACCTGCGATCTCTCTTGATCCTTTTCTCTTCTCTCTCCCTTGGGGTAAGCTGAGGACAATCATAACTGAGATGTCCTGGTTTGTTGCAAGAGAAGCAAACACCATCTCCTCCTCTTCTGGGACTTGGCTCCCTCCTTATCTCTGGAGACTTGTATCTGGTCTCTTGTTCATCTGATGGTCTTCTGGAATCAGATGACTTCTGGTACCTCCTGGAAGAATCATTCTTGTTCTTCTTCCAATGGGATCTGTACTTCTGGAACTTGTTTGACATCTTGTCAAACTTCTTGGTCAGCAAAGCAAGTTGCTCCTTTAAGCTCATGTCCTCTGGAGTAGAGGACTTCTCTTGACTATCAGCTGCAGCAGAGAAAGCAACATTCTTTGTAGCTGATGAAGTTGGAGTCTCATCTTCTTGGTCTTCTTCTTGGATATCGAACTCATGTGCCTTCAGATGAGATAATAGTGTATGGTGACTCATCTCAGATAAATTTTTGGTCCCCTTGATCATAGTCACCTTCACTTTCCATCTAGAAGTAAGAGATATCAGGATTTTGTTATTGATCTCCTTCTCTGAGTAGTCCTTTCCTAGAGAACTTGCCTTGTTCAAGATATTAGTCAATCTCATATCAAGCTGATCAATTGACTCATCAGCTTTCATCTTGAATGTGTCGAATGTGTGAAGTACGGCTTGAAGTTTATTCTCTTTGATTTGATCTATCCCTTCACACATTAAGGAGAGTTTCTCCCACATCTCCTTAGCTGTCTTGCAAGTCTTGATCTTCTCAATATATTCCTTAGACAGTGTCTCGATAATTTCTGTCCTGGCCACTTGATCCAAATTGAAGAGCTTTCTTTCAGCATCATTTAGTTCACTCTTCTTCTTCTCTATCTTCCTTCTTTCGCTGATCTTAGCTTCTGGAGTCTTGCCATCACTTACTCCTTCCCAGAAAAACCTGATTGGCCCTTCCTCCAGAACATCTAGCATCCGATCATGAATGGCTCCAAGGTGATTCTCCATTCTGAATTTCCAGTAATCATAGTCTTCTATGGAGAATTCTGGCAACTTCCTCCTCTTGGATCCACTCTTCTTGTAGGAAGACATATCTACAAGTGATTAGATAAAATTCACACAAAATTTCCTAAAACAATTTTCACGGATGTGTCCAGGTGACCACCAAAAGCTTTCTCAGGCTGTGGTCTTTTGGACACACAACTCTGATACCACTTGTTGGTCCCAAAGGCAGGTTTTAGGGAAGAATACCTTGGAACAAGTCTAGAAGGGGGGGTTGAATAGACTTGTAAGGATTCAAAAACCTTTTTCAAATTATTTTGCTTATTCAGAAAACCAGCAGACTGCTTGAGATGGTCTAAATTTGAAAGTTGTGCGCTGTGAATTGTGCGGAAACATTTTTAATGAAAATCAGTTTTAGGTGATGTGCACAAGTTAAGAACAGAAAGAAATAAGACGAGACGCAAGGGATTTATAGTGGTTCGGACAAAAGGTCCTACTCCACTCTCCACAATCCAACTGGAATTGTGGGGCTCTCCACTAACTCACTCACTTACTCACTTACACACTTCGAAAGTACTACTCTCTTACAAATTGTTAACGCTTCAATCGCAATTGACTTCTCACAGCTTTTATAAAAGATAAGTATGAATGGGGTTTTTGAATGTGAGTGACAATTTTGACAGAGTTTCGGCTAGCTTAATATGCGTGTAAAAACCGTAACCTAAATCATCACTACTACTCTTATTTATAGGGTCGAATAACTAGCCGTTGGGATAGACTAGAAATTTGAGATCTATAATTTCGTATTCAATCAATCAATGAGATTGATTGAATTTCTTTCTTGATTCTCGTTAATATTCGTGATCTTCAATCAATCAAGTTTGTCCCCTTGATTGATTGATCTTATGTTCTGGGAATCCCTTTTATGTCGCAAGTCAACCCTTGAAATGATTCAGAAGAATCTGGGCCGAGCACAAGACCTCAGCTGATCTGTCTCCTTAGGTGGTGTACTGTCTGCTGGTACTAGGACCTCAGCTGATGTGCAAGTCTGCTGGTGTGCACCTCAGCTGGTCTTCTTGACTTCGTCTGAATATGTCTTTTATCCATGGTCCTTGTTTTGTCTGCGACGTGCTCTCAGCTGATCAGCTGATCTTCTGATATCAGCTGATGTTAACTCCTCTGATGATCTGCTCTCGATACTCCAGTATCAGCTGCTTAAATCTTCTGTCCTCTGAAATCGGCTAAGTCCTCAAGGTCTCAGCTGGTCTTCTTCTCTATGATAGCTTCGGATCTTCTAGGCGATTCCCCCTCACTCAAACCTATCTAATCCTAACTACTCATCAGCTGACTAACATGTTCAGCTGGTCCTATTACAAGCTGATTGGTTTATTATATCATCAAAACATCTAACACAGATATCCTAACAAGTTTACAAGTTTGACGCACTAGTAGACATAGATACCAAATCCCCTTTATTTGCTTTGTGTTTTTGAATCAAGAACAATAGTCTTACCTTACAAATCCCTGTCTCCTTTGGGTTCGATATAAAATAAACTTGGTTAAGCTTGCCATTGCAATAACGATCGTGTACACTTGCACGTAGACACCTTTTGGCTAAACAAGTTTTTGGCGCCATTACCGGGGACATGGCTTGTTTGTTTGGTTGCTTGATAGTTGTTCTTATTTTCGATTTTGTCTTTACTATTTTTGGTGTGAGATGTTTTGATACTTGTTTCTTTTTAGGTGTATGCACACAAGAAGTCAAGGGGGAGATCTTCTACCTTTTGAATCGGATCTTGAGAGAAGCCTAAGAAGAAGAAGGAGAGAAGCTCGTTTGAATCAAATCAACATGGAGAATAATATGAACGAAGCTCGAGATGAGATAAGAGAAGAAGAGCCCTTAAGAGGACAAGTACATCAAGGAGAAGAGAATTTTGCTCAAAGAGAGGTTCCACTTCAACCACAACCTATACCACACCAATACCCACCTTATCCACCACCAAATCAACCTTACTATCCACCACAATATTCCAACTACCCCAATTACCCAATTAACCAACCATACTACCCACCACCCCCACATAATTACCCATACTATCCATACCCACCACCACTTCAACACCAAAGACCACAAATCATAAACCCACCTCAAAACCATGAACCATTGCTGCGAGATTATTTTGAGCCTAGAGTTAATGAGCCTAGATTACTTGAATTCTTCTGTCGGAGGCTCGATTTGGACGAAGACCGTTCAACTACCTAGCTCCAACTCCTATGCAAGTTAGCATTGTTGAAAGTCTTCCTCCTCCTACTACCTCCACTCAAGAGGAAGTAAACTATATGGGTCGTCCGCAATTTAACAATTCTTATCAAAACAATCAAAGGTCATATGTTGCTCCACCGTTTAGAAACCAAGGAAGTCCATATCCGAATCAAGGCAATCCTCCTTACAATCCTAATAGAAGGCACAAGAATTTCTCATACTCCAATCCTAAGGGGGTAATCCAATTCCCACCCGGGATTGATCCGGGATCAAAGCCGCCTAATAATGAGGGTAAGGGGTGTGTGGAGGACACCTTGGCATTGATTTTGAAGAACATGGAAGATATGAGAGTGGAATTTAGAAAGATGAATGGTGAAACGAACAAGAAGTTTGATGACTTGTATGCTTCACAAGGTAATCAAATCAAGAGCTTCGAATTTCAAATGGGGCAAATTGCTTCATCCTTAAGCCCACAAGTGAATAAAGGTAAGTTCCCTTCTACAACCGAGATTAATCCTCGTGAGCATTGTAATTTGATATCATGTGTGGAGGTTGAAAATGGGGTTGTAGGGAATT
Source organism: Prunella vulgaris (assembly GCA_026898435.1). Lineage (NCBI taxonomy): Eukaryota > Viridiplantae > Streptophyta > Magnoliopsida > Lamiales > Lamiaceae > Prunella > Prunella vulgaris. Next base: position 173,795 of record JAPKLY010000508.1, on the reverse strand, counting down.
CTCCTCTAAAAGTTTTTCATGATGAGATTCTGGAAGAAGTATTTCGTTGTAAGGATGTGTAATTGGTAAGGAGTAATGCGAAAGGCTTGGGGGTAGAAGATATGGTGATGAAGAAAGAGAAGGAAAAGAAAGAAAAATTTGAGGGATTAGATAAAATAGGGGGTGTGGAAAGAAAGGTGGAAGAAGGGAAAGTGGAAAAGGAGGTGAAGGTGGAAATTTCAAAAGGAATGAAAGATAAGCTTGATGATCGATTCAAGAAGTTCTTTGAACTTTTCAAAAAGTTCTATTCAAAGATGTCTTTTCATGAAGCTATTGAAGAAATGCCAAATTATACAAGGTTCTTGAGAGATGCTTTGGCAAAGAAAAAGAAAGCAAATGAACCGGAAATGGTTAGGCTTACTCGTAAGAGTAGTGAGTTGATACAAAATCATTTACCATAAAAGCTTAGAGACCCGGGGAGTTTCACATTGAGTTACCATATTAAGGAGAGTAAGGAAATAAGGGCTTTGTGTGATTTGGGCGCAAGTGTTAACATGATGCCATTTTCTATTGCCAAGGAGTTGGGCTTGCATGACTTGAAGCCAACAAAAATGAATTTGTAAATGGCCGATGGTTCAAAAGTGAGACCAAGGGGAATTATAGAGGATGTAGTTGTTCATGTTGGTAAGTTTGTCTATCCCGTTGACTTTGTTGTGCTAGATATTGAAGAAGATTTGGAGAGTCCTATCATTTTTGGGAGACCTTTTCTTGCTACATCGGATGCTTTAATTAATATTAAGCGAGGAGAGGTTACTCTTGGAATGAATGGTGAGAAAGCAACTTTTTTTATCCATGGTAATTCCAAGAGTTCCCCAAAGAAGATTGAAGGGTGGATGAACAAAGTTGTACAAGATGATATGGAAAGTGAAGAAAAGGATAAGTCAAGAAAAATTGATCTCAAGAGTGAGCTTAGTGGTGATGATCCTTTTGAAAAGAGGAAGAAGGTAAATGAAGGCAAGGGGGTGAAACAAATGGTGAAGAAAACTTATTTTTGGAAGAGGAAATTGAGTGATGTACGTCACTCAACTCTTATCGATCTTGATGTTACTTGAGCTTAAGAGTCATCCGGCTAGGGGACGTTAAATCTAAGCGCTAGATGGGAGGCAACCCATCTGTATCCTTTATTTCTTTTAGATTTTAGTTTTGATTTGATTGATTTTTTGTGTTGGAATGGAAGCATGAGGTTATTTGGTATTTTAGGCTAATTTCTTATGATCATTGCTTGATTGGTTTTGTGCTTAAATGATTAGGAAGAGTTTGAGAAGTGAATTTTTGATATACTCTTGATGAATATTTGGTTTTGAGTTAAGAGTTGTGATTAATGGGTTTTATGTGCTAGCAAATGTGTAATTTACCACTTTTCCAAACTTTATTAGGATTTACAATCCGAAAAAGTTTGGGGGGGTGTGTTCGTGTTAAATTTCATCAATTTGCTACCATATTTGATTCATGATTGTGGATATTCTTGTGATATTTTGAGAATTAAGTGATGTTGTGTAGGAAAAGTGTAAGAAAAAGGATAAAAAATTTGAAAATTTTCAAAGTAGGAGTTGAAGGTCTCGGAAGACAGCATCTAAAGCCTCGGAAGACGGCCTTCGCGCGCCTGGGATCCCTGGAAAGACAGGCATTTGTCGCCTGAGGTGTCGACCAGCTTGGTCGACAATCCTACTATTCTTGCGCGATATGAGGGCCAATTGTCGACCAGGGTGTCGACCAGCTTGGTCGACAGGCTCAATGTTCTTGGTCGACAGGTGTGATTTTGGATGTGGATTTTGACTGTGGTGGGCCATACTTTGACTACACTTTCCAAGGTAAGCCCACTCACTTTTCACTCTTTCTTATACATTCTTACACACACAAACACACACTTTGAATACAAGAATCTTGCACTCTCTCCCTCTCAAACTCACGAAAAAAAAAAGAGAAGAAAGAAGAAGAAATTTTGCTTCTCAAATTCTACACTTCCTCTCGATAAATCCTTCTACAGGTATGTTCTACTCACTCCCCTCTACCTATCTCTTGCACTTTTATAAGAAATCCATGGTGGTATTGTCATAAATTTAAAATTTAAATTCTAGGGTTCTTGAACATCTGAATTGGGGCTTTTTTATTTTCTTGAGTCTTTATGAAATTGATGATGCATTTATGCTACATTGTTGATGGGTAATCCATTGGGAACCCAATTGCATGCCAATTTTGAGTATATTGAGTTTAATTGAGGATTGAAAAATAGGGTAGGCATAGTGATGAATTTTAGGAAAATTTATGCTTAAACTGAGTTGTCTTGATAATGTTACATGAGCATGACAACTCATACCGGAATCTGAACATTGAATTTCTGAGCACATTTTGAATTACTGAGAATTGTGGAATTCATGTAGAGATTCAATTCCATATCGACAACAAAGCTCACACACTTTCCATTCAAGAGATAAACCGATTGTTCAGCTGCGAAGAAGATGTTTCACCTAGCCATTTTTATAAAAAGGAACGGTTTGGGCAGGATCAATCATTTTGGAAGCCGCTTACAAAAAATGATGACAATGAGTTCATCGCCTATCAATCACAGGTTACTCAAATCAGTAATCCCATCCTCATAAAGAAAAAGGTTGACTTTTCATGAAAGATTGGTCAAGTTTGACCAAAGTGTTGTGAGTATGTTCACAATTTTGCAAAGGAAAGATTGATGTTTAGAAGTGTGATTTTGAAAAGAGCATGAAGATGTGATTGCTATTTGAATAAAGAGATGATATACATGACGATTCCTTCTATGCTTTACTAATCATACTTAGTCACTATTATCCATATGATCCTTCCCCACCAAAGAGCCAACACTACAACCTTTAAAAGTCCTCAATTATGTGTAAGTTAATTGTCATTTCAAGTGGTGGAGAATTTGAGACTTGAGCCAAGCTTATGGAAGTATTTGCATGTTGTGTGAGGTACGAGAAAGCATAAACACTTATCTTGAGAGGATTATGACACATTGACTTGACAATATGTTTATTGATTTGATTTCGATTGTTATTTGGATGATATTGTATTTTAGATTGGCTAGATATTGAGTGATTTTTCTATGGCGTTGATTTTGTTCTTGATGCTTCATACATACAATTATTCCCCTATCTTATCGCTTCGTTGCTCGAGGCCGAGCAACAATCTAGTTTGCGGGTGTGATTAGGGTCATAATTGCATGTTTTAGCACTCATTTCTATATGCTTTTGGTGATATTATGTTCATATTTGACCCTATTATGTGATACTTTGTGTATTTAACCCTTTTTTGCTAGAAAGTTGTGATTGTAGGTGAAAACGAGCAAAATGAGGAAGAAACGAGCAAGATCGAGAAAAGTCCAAATTCTGGAGTTGAGCAAAATGGAGAAATTGCTATCCTATGTTGAAGATCTTGAATATAGGGTCGCAACGCAAAAAGAATCAAGTCAATCGGAGTTCTAGAGCTCAAGATATGATAAAAACAAGGAAATCTCGCATCGACCGAGACTAAGGCCTCGGGCGACACGGACTCCTTCCTCGGAAGACAAGCCTCACGCGACGTAATTACCTGGAAAGACAGGCATTTGTCGAGCTAGATGTCGACCAAGCCTGGTCGACAGTTGCTCAACTCTTGGACGACAAGAGGGCCTTTTGTCGAGCAAGCTGTCGCCCGAGTGGTCGACAGTTGCACAGTTCTTGGGCGACAGCAGCTCAATTTTCTCGGATTTTCAGGGCTATTTTCGTATTTTTGCTCATTTTAATGAAGGGCATCTTAGTCAATGATCCAAGGGCACTATATATACTTCCATCTCAGATTTTCTAAAGGACATTTATCATTTTTTTAGATTCATATTCTCTTACTAGATTAGGAGAAGTTAAAGGTAGTTTCCAAGTGGTGTTCTTAGATTTCCATTTACGATTTCGATGATTACTTGTGATCTACCGTTTGGATCGACGATCAGTTTTCACCTGCATTCTTAGCATAGCTTAAGCTACATTTCTACCGATTGATTTTCAATTTCTATTGTCGGATCATTTTCTAGCTTCTAGAGGTAATCTTGTATCTTTTCAATTCCAATTGTAATAGGTAAATTCTTGAATACTTTGTATAATTCCTGCATAATGATGATTGCTATTGTTTCAATTTCTTTTATGTTTACCAAATTAGCCATGGGCTAATCCCTTTGTGTGTTGGTGTATGACTCCTATGGAGTAGTATGGTGATTATGTTGATCTTTTGATTGCTATGAATTGTTGTATGATCAATTCTCTATATTGATGGATTGTATGAATGCCTTGCATGTGTAGTTGATCATAAGGGCCATTAGGAGGTAGTCTCAATGAGAATTGGTCTATTTTCCTAAATCTTCTTGTACTAGGCCAAATGCATGCCAAGTGTTTGATTAAATTTCTAAGATAGTGAGAGTTATACTTAGTGAATAGGAAGAACAATTAGAGGTTTTAATGTGTTATTAGGGAGACTTCTTGCATGTTAGAGTGGCTTACCAATTGATTGTACACAATTCCATGGCATGAGAAAGTGATACCTCACCATATGAAACATAGGATAGTACACTAGCACATATCTCTCACACTCGCTCACTTTGCAACCCAAGGTGATAGGTAGTTTACAAGTTTGACGCACTAGTAGACATAGATACCAAATCCCCTTTATTTGCTTTGTGTTTTTGAATCAAGAACAATAGTCTTACCTTACAAATCCCCGTCTCCTTTGGGTTCGATATAAAATAAACTTGGTTAAGCTTGCCATTGCAATAACGATCGTGTACACTTGCACGTAGACACCTTTTGGCTAAACATCCCTTGCTCTTCTTGGCAAGGGCCACCATACCTTTTCTCTGAGCTGCCAAGATGGCAGACGGCGGGCCTTTCTTCCTGGTCGATCGGGAGCCATTCGGAGATTCTTGACGAGTGTGTAATATGAAGGGTGGATGTCAATCGTCACATCTTGAGCAGCATATTTGAAACAATGTGTTAGCAAAAATAAAGTGGGTGCTGCGTATAAAAAACAGACTACTAGCGAGCTATTTTACCTGGTAGCTCCGGAGCTCGCACAGCAAGGTGATGAGGAGATGTGAGCACAAGGGCAGCTCGCCTGCAGTGTGCCATGCTCAAATGATCCACTCATCTGTCCTTGTAATTCCATCCACAACAATCAGCGTAAACGTAGTCGAACGCCTCAGAGATCTACGAGTTCGGGTGGTCCCACCTTTGATGCTTTGGACATGCAAGAAAGAGTTGATCATATTAGTAAAACTTAATCAACCCACTCACACCGAAGGAATCCAACTACTGCTAACATCTCCGTATTCCTCAGGGGATAAGATTCGTCCTTCTTATCCCGTATAATTTGTGGAAGCTCGTCAGTCCCCTCGGATGAAGAAGAACTGCTCCTTCCAGTCACGGACTTTATTGGGCAAGCTATCCAAAAATTTCTCACCCGACTGAGCCTTCAAATAATAGTATTCCTTACCCTCAGCATTCTGCTTCGTAATGCTGAGGATACTATTTATCTCAGCCGAGGTGAGTCGATTCTTGTATCTTTCAAGGCCGAAGATGGTCAAGACGGCCAACAAGATGCTCCAACTATTGGGGGTGATCTGGGTACTCGCCAGATTCATGTCGAGCAGGTATATACCAATAATAGGGTGCAAGGGTAGGGTCAATCCGACATTAAGTGTGTGGATGTTCATCGCCGTAAGACCAGCCGGAGGTAAGTCAGCTCGCTCCTTAGGACTGAGGGCGTACATATGGATGTCTAGAGGGATCTGATACGCCTTACGAAGGTTCGGAAGCATATCGACTGTGATCACGCTCTGGATCTTTTTTGCCTTGAAGTCAGTGTCTCCTTCCACTTCCCTTATAACTCGCTTAGGAGTAGGGAAGCTCACCCCATACTTTGTTGTATATTCGTCCCAGTCCAATTCATGCTTTACGGCGGTAGAGATATTATGCTCTGGAACCCTCAGCATCAGAAAATTGATTGGCTGAAAGTAAGCCGTAGTGATCTCATCATCACTAGAGTCCTCCTCAAGCTCGCAGACCAGTTCGCTGAGAGGCCGCCAGACCCAGCGACCTCCTCTTCATCACCCGCTCAAAGTTCGCCCTCCAGTTCGTGAACAAGCTCGGTAGAAAGCCCACCGGAGCAAGATGCTCTTTCATCTGGATCACGACTTAGTTCGCCACGCAGCTCGCCTGACATGTGAGGAGCTACTAAGGTCGCCTTAGAGCTTGAGACAATCATCACTGGGGTTAGTTGGGGAATGGTCTCATCCTCAGTTATAGGTCTCTTGCCCGGGTTTCGATTTGAAATGGTACGACTTATAGATGAGGATCGAGAAGACATGATTTTGAGGACAAAAGGGAAGGTTTATCTAATAGCTTTCTAAAGATGAAGGTTCAAAAATCTGGCGGCCGGTGATGAATAGGATGACCGGAAATTATAAAGATTGGCTGAAAAATTCCAAAAACTCAATAAAAACACTGGAAAACGAAAGAAGAATAGAAGAAAAGGAAGAATGGGGTTACTACCTTGAAAAATCGAGCAAAAATCTGACAATGCCAAGGATCAATCGTGGGAAATCACTTAAGGTTACTCTGAAAATCGAAAATGATAAAAAGTGTTTAGGAAAAATGTTTTCTCCCTTTTATAAGAGGAAGGAGATACTTAGGCAAATTTCAGAAAAGCTAGGGGCCTAATTGAAAAGAATTTGAAAGAGTTGCAATTATTGACGCGTATTTTAAGGCATGGAAAGGTTTGATGATGCCTTCCGTGCCACCTCTGCAAAACTGCCGCCAGTAAGATAACTCGCCACGAAGCTCGGCAACACTTGGGAATAGTTCGCCTTTACTATAGCTCGCCCATAGAGGCAAAAACAGCTCGCACATTTATTGAAAAAACCATATATGGACGAGCTGTGGGGCAAATGTTGATAGGCGAACTAAAACTGGTTCATTTGGAAGAGTTAACATGCTTAAAAAGCCCAAGGTTTAATAGTTTGCCTTAGCTCGCCCCAGATGGCCATAGTCACGTCATCATCCATTGATCAGTCAACACACTTGAGAGAGAGGGAGCTCGCCAGAGCTCCCCCAGAGTTGAAAGCAGGAGATCACTCCTCACTACAAATATTGGACCTCGGAATAACACAAGACAGAGAAGCTCACCCTACTCGGGGTAGGAAGCAGTAGCTAAGTAGGTCTCCAATAGTAGTGTAGTAAAATGGAAGCAATGTAATTAGGGCATAAGAGATGACAAAGTGACATGTGTTAAGGACACTTGTCAGATAATTAAGCTATATATGCTTAAAACATGCTACCTCACCACATGTAAAACTATAAATATGTCTCTTGTACTCACATTCTCTCTATAAGTTCATTTTATCCATAATACACTTCTCTCTTCTTTCTCTCACTACAAATTCCATTCCATAATCCAACTCTGATTGTTATTTGAAAGAATTCATAAGATAATCAGCCACATAAAGAACATAATTAATAAATTCTTCCAACAGTGTCAAAGAAGATATGGTCAGTGGTCTTATATTTGCATATAAAGTTAATGTGTTGCAACCAAAAAGTTTTCCTAATTAAATTAAGGTAGTGTGAATTGCATATTTTACATCATATCAACATACACCACTTAATTTACACATTAACCATAATCTATAGAAAGAGTAAGTCTCTTGTGCACCAGGTGTACCGTGCAACTCAAATGTAGTTTTAAAAAGTTACACTATTTATTACTGTAAAGTTATACAAATTATTAAAAGTTACACTATAAATGATACACTTTTCAGTAATAACAGGTGTGACTTTTCATTAGTATTTTGTGTAACATTTTAAAAATGAACTTGAGTTGCAAGGTACAACTAGTGCATATAAGACTAAGGCTTATAGAAATTAATTAAGTTGTGGTAAACTTTCTTATTAAATTCATATTGTATAGAACTTTCTTATTAAACCATGTTGTGTAAAACTTTAAATTGTGGTGAACTTTATTAAATTAATGCTACGAACTTTATTGAATTTAATTATATAGTATCTCTTTAATTTGTTGGTATTGAACTAAATTTAATTGTATTGTATTTTATATCTTTAGTTTGTGATGAAATATAATTTTCTTCATTTTTAAACTAATTGGATCGAACTGAATAATTCAGTTAGATTCAATTCGGTCCAAGATAAATTTCGATGCGGATCGATGCATAGCAAAAAAAGAATTCAATTTGCTGCAAAACTGAACCGAACTAACTGAATAGACCGAATGACGACCCCTACTCTCATCAATTCAGATTCCTCACTAAATGGATGCTCTTAGATAATTCTAGTACTGTAACGATTATTGGGCCTCACATGGGCCGTATGTGGACCACCACTTTATTGTATAGGGCCTAAAATCTAAGGCCCAACTAAAATATACATGTGTATATATATTCGAAGAAGTCACGTGGTTACCATGTCCCCAGGCTCGTTCAATAATATTAACTGTTCTTCCACATCAATCCAATCCACACACGAATTGAGAGACGAGTAAGATCTAAATCCAAACACTTGCTCAAATTCGATTTCTTCGAAACCAGGAGTAATTCGGATCCGAGATCATGTCAACTTTCAGCGGCGATGAAACTGCTCCCTTCTTTGGATTTCTTGGAGCCGCTGCTGCACTCGTCTTCTCCTGTAAGTTCTTCGATCGAATCTTCGCTTTCGCTTTTCCTTTTCTCTTTGGTTTTAATTGCCTCTATACCTGCTAAATCTGTGTTACTTTTAGCAATTTACTATGATTTGCGTGGTGTATTGGATTTGACCTTGTATGGATATTAGCGCTCTGATCTGGATAATATTGGTTGGATTTATCTTTGTTCTGGCACTTCTTTTGGCTGAAAACGCCCGCTGAATTTTCATGTTCTCTTTCAATTCTCTTATATTATATGTTGTATTGCTTCGATGATTCAATTGATCTACTTGTAGGCTATTTATTGGTGGATCTGGATGTAATAGGTTTGTTTTTATAGGTATGGGTGCGGCTTATGGAACAGCAAAGAGTGGTGTAGGTGTGGCATCAATGGGAGTGATGAGGCCAGAGCTGGTGATGAAATCGATTGTGCCAGTGGTCATGGCTGGTGTGTTGGGTATTTACGGTTTAATTATTGCAGTAATTATCAGCACGGGAATTAACCCAAAGGCTAAGTCTTATTACCTTTTTGATGGTTATGCCCATCTCTCTTCTGGGCTCGCCTGTGGCCTTGCGGGGCTTGCTGCTGGAATGGCTATTGGGATTGTTGGAGATGCTGGTGTTAGGTACTATTTAACTGAATAGCACTATAACAATGCTTTTACTTTATTTTTATTTACTGTACTTATAATTTATTTGGTGGACAGGGTGCTCTTTAATTTGCCTTTGTAGATGAAGTAATCTTATTGATTATATTGCTTTGAACCTTATACTTGAGTTTGATAGTTATGGACGAATTATCAGTCAAACTAATGCTATGTTTGTAAGTCAACTTCATCTTGTTTAGTTGTAATCCATTGTTCTCTTTGCTCAGCAACTTATTGATGTATCAGACTGTCTTGCACTTTTGTGGAATTTTCAACTTTGTATCAAATACTATGTAATATAGTATCAGTGCTGCTCACCAACTTTTCAAAATCAAAATTATCAACTTTTGTAATAAACTACTGTTTGTATTTTCCTTTGAAAGAACTAAGAAGGGAACAAACCATATTAGATATGTAAATATTGAGCAAGACTTTTTGTTCTTGCTGCTGTGCTCAGCAATACATCATCTTCTTTATTAAGACTTGAAGTTCAAAATTTTCTCAGTTTCTTCGAGTTTCTTATAGTCAGCATGCAATTTGTTTCAGGGCCAATGCACAACAACCAAAGCTATTTGTTGGAATGATCCTTATTCTCATTTTTGCTGAAGCTTTGGCTCTCTATGGTCTTATCGTCGGAATTATTTTGTCCTCTCGAGCTGGTCAATCCAGAGCTGATTAGAAAACGAGCCGTAATTCAAATTTCATTCACGTTATGATTTCATTGAAATCGGAGCAGGGAGCAATTTTCAATCTTGACAGGTTTTCTTGACCTTGTTGTATTTCAATTAATTACATGGCTAAACCATTTGTTTACTTTCAATCTACCGTGAAGATATATGTATACTTATTCTATTTCTGCAGAATAAGAGCTCTTAGAGAGCCGTCTATTTCGAATTGCTTGATTTTTTTATCATTTGTAAACAACATAGAAGCCTTGGGCATGAAACGGAAGTCGGTTATCCTTGTTATTCCTTTTTTGGGTGTGGAGGGGGGGGGAGGGGGGGGGGGGGGGAGGGGTAGTAGAATCTGTGCGGCAGTGAGACTATCTACTTCCCTCATCTTAGACTCTGAATGAGATTCTTCGGTAGCATGATAGTCTTTTGCAGGATTTATTGGATAGTCTTTTGCAGGATTTATTGGATAGTCTTATGCTTGACAAAAATGTTAAAAAATTAAGTATATTTTTATAATTGTGATAATATATATGAATAACAGTGGCAGTGATTAACATAATAGTGATACAAATTGATAGGAAATTTTTATTTTGCTTGCATTACGTAGGTAATGTGGTTTCTTTAAGGAATTTGGTATGAAAAATAATCTCTAGTGATTTTTCTACTGTTTTGACCACTTTGCCTTAAATTTATATTATCGATGTTTCTAATATGTACTTTTGTGGGGACCTTTATTTTTTCAACGAGTTTGAGATTTATGTATATTTGCATTATTAGCTATATGTAATCTTAATATTGACTACAAATGAAATATTGTCTTAAGTTAATTTAATAAGTTATTACTCCCTCTGGCTACTAAATTATTTTTTATTTTCTTTTTTTATTTGTCCACAACTTTTTTCCATTTTTTTATTTGAAAATAATTCACATTTACAATAAAATTTTGAATAGACGGATTTTAATTTTTGCTCCTCGACCATCTCATTAGCTTCTTTCATGATTTCATATCTTTGATGTATCCATTCTTATGATTTCACTTATTGGTTAGACTTCAATTTCGATTGGAGCAAATGCACTTTTAATATCATATGACACTATTATTTTGATTTTTATATAAATCAATTATGAGTAACTCATTTTAGTATTGTTCATTTATAGACAGGGATGACAATGGAGCAGAACGGGCATCTAAAAACTCGTGCCTGCCACATGCCTCTGCCCTGCTACGGGGCAGAACAGTGCGTCCTACGTCTGCCCCGTGCGGGGCAAATTTGCCCTGCCCTGTCCTATCATGTCCTATGTTATTTATAGTTATATACTAAAATATAATGTCATATATATTTAGTAAACTGTTTGCCTAATATTTAGGGGTGACAATGGGGCGGGGCAGGGCGGGTATTTAAATACCCATGCTTGCCCCGCGCCCATGTCCCGCCGTCCCGCCCTGCACCATGCCTCGCCGCGGGGCAGTATGTTTTGCCCCATGCCTGCCCTGCGGGGGGCAGATCCGCCCCGTCCTGCCCCATTCTGCCCCATACTTCATATACTAAAATTTAATACTCCCTCCGTCTTTGTATATGTTGCTCGTTGCTTTTGGGCACACGAATTAAGGTAAAAGTGAAAAAGTATAAGTGATGTGATGAAAAAAGTGAAAAAGTATAAGTGATGTGATAGAAAAAGTGAAAAAGTATGAGTGATGTGATGGAGAAAAGTGAAAAAGTAATAAAAATAGTATAAAAAATATTGAAAATAATAATAAAGAAGTGAATAGTAGTTTCCAAAAAAGGTAAAAAAGCAATGAGCAACTTATAGAAAGACGGACGAAAATGGCAACATGAGCAACTTATAGAAAGACGGAGGGAGTATATAATTTAAATATATCCATTAAATAATATTCAACATAAATAATGAATCATGTTCAGCACATTATATTCAAAAACCAAGAAATTAAACCATCTTATAAGTCCAACAATCACGTTCAACAAATTAAATCCAAAAAAACAAGAAATCAAACCAGCCAACATGTCCAACACTATAATAACGATTACATAAAAATTTAAAATTCCGCCACAAGCTTAACTTCATTTTCCATTTTAATCTACCACAACTTCCTCGATCTCATCATCCTCATCATAAAAAACATTTGCTTTAGCTTCTTCATCTACAAAAAATTAATATGAACAAGAATTAAATAATTATAATAAATTGAATTAAAATGAATAAAGAAATAAAACAAATACCTTTCATTTGTGATGATATCCAACTTTGTGCACACATTAACGCATCAATTGTTGTCGGGTGAAGTCTACTACGATGGGGGCTAATCAACCTACCACTTGTGCTAAAAGCTGATTCTGAAGCAATGGTAGAGATGGGAATCGCTAAAATGTCTCTTGCAATCCGACTTAAAATTGGATACTTACCCTTATTAGACTTCCACCATTGTAATACATCAAAATCTACTTCTCTAGGTACGGTACCCTCCTCCAAATATAGATCTAATTCCGATCTCATTAGTTTTCGGCAGCGGCGCAGGGGCAGCGCCTTCTGGTTTTCTTGTTTTGGTGTGCAGCGGCCGTGAGTACAGTAAAGAAGAAATGAGGATAGTGTGTAAACCCTAATGAAAGAAAATGTTTTTTTGTTTATTTATTATATTTTAGATATTAATTATTAATGTTTAGATCATAATTTAGAATATCTTAATCTTATATATAATATCCTATTATATTAATTTAATAATAATAAATAAAAAATATTTGATATTATTATATTTATTTTATATAAAATATAGTATTTATATATAAATAAATATATATTATTTAGTATATAATATTTTGCGGGGCGGGGCGGGGCGGGGCAGTAAAATAGTAAACCCATGTCTGCCCTGCCCCATGCGCGGGGCGGGGCAGGTTGCCCCATTCTCAGGACGGGGCGGGGCTGACCCATTCAGGGCGGGGCAGATCGGGGCGGCTACGGGGCGGGGCGTTTTGCCATCCCTACTAATATTGGGTGCAATCTTGCAAGTGTACGTGGACGTTGTTGTATTTGACAATGACTAAGTTAAAATATCGATCACATGGAAACAATGTTTGATAAACAAGAATTGAGTGTTTAACAATGGTGATTAACTAAGAAAAGTAAAGACAATGACTTGGGTTCTATCTATTAATAGCAAGAAAATGAAAATATCTAACTATCACCTTTGACAAGATGAGCAAGTGTTGGTAGTGTGCATTGAATTATTTCAATTATGTGTTCATTTAACAACTTGTCATTCCTAGCATGCATATGTATCTCTAGAGGTACTAGTCAAGCCACAAGACTCTATAAAATGCTCAAGGCCTCTCTTAAACATCTAAAACTCTAATTGATATGTTCTTAGCTCCTAAACATTTTTCATTGACATAAAAACAATAACACAAACACTTGGTGTGCACAATTATTAATCATGAACATCATTGAATTAACTCAATTCTCATATGTTGCTAACTCAACTAAGCTCAACATATCCAAATACTTACACCAAAAGTTCAATCAATCATCAATATAGAAAATTAATAAGTCAAGTTAACTCAAACATGCATAAGATTAACAAGCTATTAAACTACACCATAATCTCCATACACCAATTCAAAAGGAAATTAGCCCATGGCTAAATGATACAAAACAACAACAATTAAGCTAATTACATTCATATATGAATTGGGAATACAAGCAAAATACCTTCAAAGCCAAAATCTAATACGTAGCTCAAAATGATAAATCCTATCGTAAAAGTGTAGCTAATGTCGTGGAGTATCAACTGCAACAAACGGATCGAAAATCCAACGATCGGATCAAAAGTAATTGACAAAATAAGAAGATGAATCAAAATGTAACCCACTTGGTAACTTCCCTAATCTCTCTATAATCTAAGATGAATCTAAACTAATGAAAAGTCCCTTCAAAATCTGATCAAAGTGGTATTTATAGTGCTCCAAACGTTAAGACTCATTTGCCCCTCATTAAATGGATGGAAAGACGAATTCGCTCTTAATTTTACAATTTTCGGAAAAGGTGCTCGAGCAAGGCACTTCGAGCGCTCCATCAAGGCTGATCGAGTGCAACCCCTGCTCATGGCCAGAGAAATTTCTCTCTCGATCACAATACAATCTCCGACGTCCGTTTCTGACTTTTTTCGTTTCGATCCAATTGCTCGTCCAACCTTCCTAGGGTCTTCCTCATGATCATTTAAGCCTCCCTAAATGCTCGTGATCACATCATTTCACCTTCCTCATCGTAATCTTCTCGATTTTGCTCATTTTCACCTATAAAAGCAACTTTCGTCCACACAAGGGTGAATAACACAATATATAGTATATTAGGGTCAATAATGCATGCACATCACTCAATATCATGCTAGAATACACCAAATATGATGCAATTATTATCCTAATCACACCCTTAAACTAGATCGTTGCACGACCTCGGGCATTGAAGCGATAAGATAAGGGGAATAATTGTATCAATGAGCAACTAATACATAATCACATTCCACATATACATCACCTAACTCATGCAAATATATCAATGTAGTATCATCTAATCCACTTTCTACACAAACTCAATGCAAACATGATCAAATCAATGAGTCACAATCCTCACATGGAACTGTTTAGCTCACTTTCAAGTGTATGAGGGTTCACTCTATCATCACACAAGGTACCATAGGCTTGACAAGAGTCTCCAATTCTCCACCACTTAATTGACAATTTGTTCACAAATCAATGACTTTCATAGGTTGTAGTGTCGACTCTTTGGTAAGGTAGAGAAGTTTGGGATAAAAGTGACTACATGATTAGTAATGCATAGAAGGAACATATAAGATCATTCACATTCTTCTTGCTACAAGCACTTTGCTTCTTCATGCAATTATCACATTCATCACTCTTGCTTAAGCATATTGCTTCCCTTTTACTCAACTTGTGATCACATTCACAACACATGAATCAACCTTTCATGATTTGCTTTGCACATGCACTTTTCACATTCATGCTTCTTGAATATTTTTCCTCTTTTAGCAACCATTTCTTCATCATATCACCACCTTCCTTCCTTCTTTTCACTCTACTAATCATAAGGACGAGAGAATTCAAAAAGGAAAGAAATATGGCTTCAAACATGGTTAGCCAAAGGAAAAGGCTTAAAGACACAAAATGGTGAACAATGGAAATGATGTCATTGGTAGGCAATTTGGCAAAGTGACTAATCAAGATCAAAGATGTCCTCATATCATGCTTTGCAAACTAATCATCATGTGTGACCTCAAACAAGCCTCAAGTCAAGTTCTAGAGTGAACATGCACCATGTGGATATCACATCAAAGAAATATCATCCATTTATTCATGAAAATGGGAAAATTTGCTCAATACTCACGGGTCAATGTGATCATGACTCATCATCTCAAACATGCACATCTCATTCATGTATAAGTCTCAAAGAATCAACTACACAATAGACAAAAATGAATTAAGCAATATATACATCACATCTAACTATGCACTAACTACATCACTAACACAATAAAAAACTATCACTTCCCAAAATGGCAACAATAGCAATCAAAATCAACACAAGATATAGACAAAATCGAATCATAGATCAATATAGCAAACAATCTAAGTCATCTATCAAAATAGAATCTAGCACGCCACATGAATCTCAAATTCATAAACCATAGGGATAGAAGAGTGTAAAGTCATGCATTGAGTTAAATTTGGAATGGAAGAGTGAATTAGCAATCACACGAAATTTTTCTTCTTGGCCGAGTGGGAGGAAATTTTCCTCAACACACATTTCTAAAGCTCACAATTCACATCAAATATCATTGCAAATAAAAAATTTGAAGAACGAACAACCCCCCCCATCCCACCAAACTTTTTCGAACCGAGGATCCTAAAAGTTTGGCTAAAAGTGATGAAAATGGATTTGCAATTAATCAATGACCAAACCAATTCATATTCAAACTCAACTCAATCAAGAAACAACCATATATACCAAGATGCGACTCCCCCAAACTATGATCAATAAATGCACCAACCAAAGTAGAAAAGAACACACTACCTCACATGAATGACCATGACATCAAGAGCACGTCCCTTAGCTTCCAATACCTACAAAAAGCAAATCAAAGCAATTAACACTATCTAAACTACAAAGCAAACCAAATAAGCAAGAAAAACTTTAAGGATGGGTTGCCTCCCATCTAGCGCTAAGTTTAATGTCTTCAAGCCGGACGAAAATATTAAAGCTCATTGAAATGACCAAGGATATTCATCATCCTTGCCATCATATTTCATTATTTTGGCTTCATAATCAAGGAACCTCGTAGGATTTCTACACCATACTCCAACTTTTCTCTTCCATTTTAACTTGTAAGCACATCTATTTTCCTCTTCTTTTCTCCTCATTCTTATCTACTCCCCTTTCATACTATCAAAAATATCCAAAAGGTTCCACAATTCTATTTTATGGTCAATTATATCTAGAGGCATAATGAAATCACAAGAAACATCATTATCAATTAAAGCACTAATGGAAGAGTTTAAAGGTTTAGAAATGCTCATTTCCCTTTTAAGCTCATCTTCCACTTCATCTTGATGTACTTCTTCAATTTTGCTCATGTCCATTAGTGGACTTTCCTCTACCTCTTCTTTGACAATAGAATCTACATCTTCACTTTCAACTCTTGAGTCCTCTTTTACCTTTTCCCTTTCTTCTTGTTCTTTCTCCTCTCATTCTCCTTGATTTCTATCAATTTCAATATGAGAAGTATCATACTCAATATCATCATAAAGATGATTAATATCAAAATCAATGTAATCATAAAGAGGATTATTGAAACTCTTAAGATCGGAAGTTTCTTGAACATAAGGAGATTTGATCTTCTCATACTCATCTTCTTCTTCTTCATCATCCTCTTCCTTTTCACTCTTCTCTCTTTTCACTTTTTCTTGGTTTGCACCATCTTCCTCTTGATCTCTAACATAACTAACAAAAGAAGTATTATCACCAACATCATGAAGAGATTTAGTACAAATAGTGAAAGAAGAAGGATTAATAAAATTCTTATGAGATCCTTGGGGATCATAGTGTACGATTAATGTGATGTTATCATCATCCAAATCGTTATTCTCATCAATAAATCTACCAATGAGATCGCACACATCTTCTACCGGTTCATCTTCTTCTTCCACTTCTTTCTCTTGTACTTCTCTTTCTATTTCCTCTTGCTTCTCTTGTTGTACCCTCTTTATTTCCTCTAACTCTTGGAACATGTCATTCAATATCTTCAATATTGATGCTCGTTGACACTCTTGATAATAAGAAGGAGCTTGTGAAATGTGAGAACTTTCCGAAGCTTCTTGATACACACATTCATCTCGTGGAATAAAATCTTGACCATAATACTCATCCACATAGCTCGGAGAAGTTTCTTCTTGATGAAAGGGCATAGGAGGAGATGGAGTGTAGGAGCATATATCTTGAAAAGGATAATGATGAGAGTAGGGATAGAAATATGAATATGATTGAGGAGAATATATGGATTGTGGAGGATACGAGTATTGGTTGTATCCGTCCATCTTCAATTAAGTTCACTCCAAGAAAAATTAACAAGTATCAACACTCACTAAAAATAAATAGAAACAAATAAAAGAAAACAAAGAAAAATAATGTAAACATCAAACCAAGCTTAACAAAGAAATGTTTCCCCGGCAACAGCGCCAAAAACTTGTTTGCCTAATATTGGGAGCAATCACGCAAGTGTACGTGGACATTGTTGTATTTGTCAATTGACCAAGTTAAAATATCAATCACAAGGAAAATAATATTTCATAAGCAAGAATTGATTGTTTAATAAGGGTGATTAAACAAGAAAAGTAAAGACAATGTCTTGGGTTCTATCTACTAATAGCAAGAAAATGGAAATTTTTAACTATCACCTTTGACAAGATGAGCAAGTGTTGGTAGTGTGCATTGAGGGAGTATTTCAATTATGGGTTCATTTAACAACTTGTCATTCCTAGCATGCATAAGTATCACTAGAGGTACTAGTCAAGCCACAAGACTCAATCAAATGCCCAAGACCTCTCTTAAACATCTAACACTCTAATTGATATGTTCTTAGCTCCTAAGCAATTCTCATTGACATAGAAACAATAATAGAAACACTTGGTGTGCACAATTATCGATCATGAACATCATTGAATTAACTCAATTCTCATATGTTGCTAACTCAACTAAGCTCAAAATATCGAAATGCTTACACCAAAAGTTCAATCAATCATCAATATAGAGAATTAATACATCAAGTTAACTCATACATGCATAAGATTAACAAGCTATTAAACTACACCATAATCTCCATACACCAGTGGAAAAGGAAATTAACCCATGACTAATTGATACAAAACAACAACAATTAAGCTAATTACATTCATATCTAAGACTAAAGTAAGAATTACAAGAAAGCTTACAAATGATGTATGAATTGGGAATACAAGCAAAATACCTTTCAAAGCCAAAATCTAATCCGTAGCTCAAATGATAAATCCTACTGTACAAATGTAGCTAATGTCATGGAGAATCCTGGCTCATGGTCAAAGAAATTTTGCTCCAGCAAGCGCTCGATCAGGGTTTAGGAGGCGCTTGATCACAATACAACCTCCGACGTCCATTTCCGACTTTTTCCGTTTCGATTCAATTGCTCG
The DNA here is from genome assembly GCA_026898435.1 of Prunella vulgaris. Classification (NCBI taxonomy): domain Eukaryota; kingdom Viridiplantae; phylum Streptophyta; class Magnoliopsida; order Lamiales; family Lamiaceae; genus Prunella; species Prunella vulgaris. Next base: position 155,000 of record JAPKLY010000508.1, on the reverse strand, counting down.
TCCAAGCTTCCTAAGGTCTTCCTAATGATCATTTAAACCTCCCTAAATGCTCGGATCACATCATTTTGCCTTCCTCATCGTAATCTCCTCGATTTTGCTCGTTTTCACCTATAAAAACAACTTTTTTTTCACACAAGGGTGAATAACACAATATATAGCGTATTAGGGTCAATAATGCATACACATCACTCAATATCATGATAGAATACACCAAATATGATGCAATTATTACCCTAATCACAAATAAAAAAAATTTAAATTAAAAATAATGTAATAAACTTAACAAAATATATTTAACAAAAATAATTTTAAAGTTATTGACAAAAACGTTTATGAACTCGAGTTTATCAAATATCATTGTCGTGTGTATATACTATCACTGTTATGTATTTTTACTATCACTGTTATACATATATACTATCAATGTTAAAAAATCAAGTGTAATTTTATAACAGTTATACGAGTTCATGTGAACTCGAGTTCACAAGAGACCTATTCAAAGTTATTTCAGATTAGAATTACAATATATAAATAATATAATTTTAAATTCATTTGATATATTATAAATGTAGGATATTAGATTTATTTTATATATTATAAAATATTATATATTTATTTAATATATACTACGGGGCATGATGGGGCGGGGTAGGGCAATAAACATGCAAACCCATGTCTGCCCTGCCCCATGCGCAGGGCGGGGCGGGGCTGCCCCATTCTCAGGATGGGGCGGGGCAGAGTTGCCCCAATTGGAGCAAGTCAGGGCAGGGCAACTATGGGGCGGGTCATTTTGTCATCCCTATTTATATGTCCTATGTATTATACAGTTTAAATTGATTTGGTTAAAAAAAAATTATACATCTATATATAAAAGAGCAATTTATTTGTGAATTTTTTGTTAATTGACTCTACTACATATGCTTTTTTTTTTTTTTTTGTGATTCGTAAACAATTAAAAAATCAATTCCAAAATAATATTGTTAATAAACATTAAACTATCTGAAATGAATTTTAATATTACATAAAATATTTAAATTATAAAATAATAACAAAAATTACTAACATAATTACTTAACGAACACTTAGTAGGTACACAATTTTATTTTACGAGATATACGTATACTTATTTTCTTTCTGCAAAATAAGAGCTCTAGAATTGCTTGTTTTTTTTTTTCATTTATAAACAATGTAAAAGCCTTAGGCATTGATTAGGGTCATAATTGCATGTTTTAACACTCATTTATATATGTTTTTAGTGATATTATGTTCATATTTGACCCTAATATGCTATACTTTGTGTATTTAACCCTTTTTGGCTAGAAAGTTGTGATTGTAGGTGAAAACGAGCAAAATAAGGAAGAAACGAGCAAGATCTAGAAAAGTCCTAAAATCTGGAGTTGAGCCAATGGAGGAAATTTATATTCCAAGTTGAAAATCCTGAAGAGAGGGTCGCAACGCAAGAAGAATCGAGTCAATCGGAGTCCTAGAGCTCAAGATATGACAAAAACGAGGAAGTCGAGCATCGACCGAGCCTAAGGACCTAGATCGGCAGCACATCCACTCAGAACGGCAGGACTAACACTTGTGGTCGCGCGCTCAACCACTGGTTCGGCATCTTCACCGCGCACACTGGCGCACGACCACCAGCTCGGCAGGCACTAAGGTGAAGCACGACAGGATGGCACCACGCGCGACCAAGGAGCGTGACCTGGCTCGGCAGGGAACAAGAAGGAGGTCGGCAGCAGTTCTGGAAACTCAGATTTTCAGGGCTATTTTCGTATTTTTGCTCGTTTTAATGAGGGGCATCTTAGTAAATGATCTAAAGGTCTTTTATGTACTTCCATATCAGATTTCCAAGGAGATACTTTCATTAGTCTTAGATTTCACACATCACTATATTCTCTCTCTAGATTAGTAGAAGTTAGAGGTAGTTTCTAATTGGGTTCTTTAGATTTCTACTTCCGATTTCTACGATAACTTTCAATCTACCGCTCGGATCATCAATCCGTTTGTTCCTGCATTCTTGTAATAGCTAGAGCTACGTTTCTTCCGTTTGAATTTCAATTTCCATTGCCGGATCAATTTCTAGCATTTAGAGGTAATTTGTATCTTTTCAATTTCCATTGTAATAGGTAAATTCTTGTATACTCTATTGAATTCCTGCATAATGATGATAGTAGATAGTTTAATTGCTCTTTTGTATACACAATTAGCCATGGGCTAATTCCTTTGTGTGTTGGTGTATGATTCCTATGAGTAATATGGTGTTAATGTTGATCTTATGAATGCTATGAGTTGTTGTATGATCGATTCCCTATATTGATGGTTTGAATGAATGCTCGGAATGCATAAATGATTGTATGGGCCATTAGGAAGTTAGTCTCAATGAGAATTGGTCTATTTTCCTAAATCTTCTTGTTATTAGGCCATTGCATGCTAAGTGTTTGCTTAAATTTCTAAGATAGTGAGAATTATCTTTAGTGAATTGGAAAAACAATTAGAGGCTCTAATGTGTATCTAGGGAGACCTTTGCATGTTAAAGTGGCTTGCCAATTGATTGTACAAGACCTCATTGCATGAGTATATGATACTACACCATGTGAAACATAGGATAGTACACTAGCACATCTCTCTCACAACTTGCTCACTTTGCGAATCAAGGTGATATGTAGTTTACTCTTTTGACACACTAGTAGACATTAGATACCCATTCCCCTTTTTTTTTTGTGATTTCGAATAAGAACAATATTCGTACCTTACAAATTCCCATCTCCCTGAGTTCGATAAATAATAAACTTGGTCAAACTTGCCACAATGATATAGCGATCACGTACACTTGCGTGAAGACAGACACCATTTAGGCAAACAAGTATTTGGCGCCGTTGCCGGGGAAACGATCACTTTGTTAGGCTTGTAATGATGTTTACTTTGCTTTTCTTTATTTCTTTGTTGTTTTTTTACTATTCTTGGTAAGTGTTGATACTTGCTTATTTTTGTAGGAGTGAGCTATATTGAGATGGGTGAATACTACCCTTGCTAGTATTCCCCACAAGACACATATCCTCCTATTTACTATACGTATCAACCTTACTCATATCAACCACCACCTCCACAAGAAGAATCCTATCCTTATTCTTTAAATTCATACACCTAATGAGGATCCATATTCCTATACCTCTTATGAAGAGCCATATTCCTATACTCCACCCATTCCTATGCCTTGCCATCAAGAAGAAAATCCTCCTTGCCATTTAGATGAGACTCTAGCTCAAATTCTCAAGCAATTGGAAGAGATAAGAAGGGAAAATGAAAGATGCTTTGAGGAGACCAACAAGAAGTTTGATAGAATTATCAAATCTCAAGGAGATCAAATCAAGAGCTTAGAACTCCAATTGGAGAAATTGACCCAACAAGCCCATGAGATTTGTGAAGAAAAGTTGGAGGAGGAAGATGGGGGTAATAATCAAGATGAAGGGCAAGTGGAAAGTATAGAAGAAGGGCATGTGGAAGATGAAGATGATCATCATCATGAAAAGACTAAATCTCTTTCTATTCTAGACTGTATTGGAATTCAATTGTCTATTGAACCTTCTCATGCTTACATTGACTATGAAATTCCTATTATTAATGATGATATTGCTAATAAATTTCCTCATGCTACATTGATTAGGTATCAAGAAGAAAAGAAGGATGGACTAGAAGAAGAAGAAAGAGAAGAGTGTGAAAAGAAAGAGGATGATACATTTGAGGAGATCAAAGAGACTTGTGTACAAGAAATTTATTATCTTAAGAATTTCATTAATCCTTTTATTAATTCTCTTGATCATGATCTTAATCCTTCTTGTGATGATATTGAGTATGATATTCCTCTTGTTGAAATTGATAGGAATCAAAGTCAAGAAGTGGAGGATAAGGAAAGAGAAGATTCAAGAGGAGGAAAAGAAAAAGAACAAGAAGAGGAAGATGGATGTCCACTCATGGACATGAGCTCCATGGAAGGAAAACAACAAAATGAAGTAGAGGAGGAGCCTACAATTGAAATGAGCATTTCTCAACCCTTAGACTCTTCTACTTGTGCTTTAATTGATAATGTTGTTTATATTGATTTCGTCTTGCCTCTTAATATAGTTGATTATAAGATTGAATTAAAAATCCTCTTGAATATATTTGATAGTAGGAGATGGGGGTGGAATGGTGTTTTGAGAAGAAATGAGGAAGAATTTGCATGTGCTTATATATATAAATTGAAAAGGAAAGTAGGAGTTTGGGGTAGAAATCCTACTTGTTTCCTTGATCATAATTCTATGAGATTAGAGTTGGATGGGAGGAATGAAAAATATCCTTGGCCATTTAACTAACATTGGTGTCGTCCGGCTAGGGGACGTTAAATCCAAGCGCTAGATGAGAGACAACCCATCCTTAAAAAATGTTGCTTATTAGGTTTGCTTTGTAGTTTAGATAGTGTTATTTGTTTTGATTTTCTTCATATGAGGTAGTGTGTCTCTTACCTTGGTTGGTGCATGTGATTTACCCTAGTTTGGGGGTGATGCCTCTTGGTATATATTTTATTTCTTGGTTTAGTTGAGCTTGTATATGCTTTTATTGGTCATTGATTTATTGCAAATCCTATTTTCATCACTCTTTGCCAAACTTTTAGGATCTTTGATCCGAAAAAGTTTGGGGGGTGTGTTCGTTCTTCTAATGTTGATTTGCAAGGATAATGAATGACATTTGTGAGCTTGAGAAAGGTGTGATGAGGAGAATTCTCTCTCACTTTGCCAAGAAGGACATTTTCGTGTAAGTGGCAAGTTGCTTTCCTATTCTTAATCCCAACTCAAGGTATGTCTTTACACTTATCTCTCCCTATTTGTTTCTATTTCTAGGTTTAGTTTACTCGATTTTAGGATTGCTATATTGAGCTTAATTGTTGATTCCTGTTGTATTTACTTTGTCTTGAACATTGTATGATCTTTTCTTCACTCTTTGCTAAGCTTTTTAGACCCTTGATCCAAAAAAGTTTGGGGGGTGTGTTCGTTTCGTCATTCTCATCGCAATGCTATACTTATGTTGATTCTTAGTGTTCTTATGATGTTTTGGACCATATGCTTATTTGATGCCTTGTTTTGCTTGTTAATTTTTGGTCATATTGTTGTTTGCTTTGAGTAGTGAATGCATGAGATATGTTTATTGTTGTGTGGATGAATTGATAGTCTTGATTAGTGTAGTGGATTTATTGCTTGATTCTTGTCTTATCTTTGATACTTTTGATTTCATGATTCTTAAAATTTCATTGATATGAGCATATTGATATGATTTGAGTCTTGATCACCCATTACCAGTGAGATTTGAGCCAATTTTGCCCGTTTCAATCTTGAACGGATGATATTTCTTTAATGTGAGTTCCACACACATACATTATACTCTAGAACTTGGCTTTGGTCTTATTTGAGGCTACATTAGATACTGATTTCACATGAGATGATATGAGGCATTTTCTTTGATATATATTGAGCAACTTTGCCCTATGAGCCAACCATTGATATTACTATCATTTGCTCACCATTTTGTACTTATAGATCTTTCCTTTGGCTAACCACACTTTAAGTCATTTTCCTTCATTTTTGGAAATCTCTTGTCCTTATGATTAGTAGAGTGAAAAGAAGGAAGGAAGATTGGTGATATGATGAAGAAATTGGTGGCCAAGGTGGAAAGAAATTCTATGCATGGATTGTTATGAAAAGAAGGTTCAAAGGCAAGTGTTGGCAAGAAATTGAAATAAGGTTGACTTTTTGAAAAATTATGGTCAAGTTTGACTCTAGTGTTGTGAGTATGTTCACAATTTTGCAAAAGGGGAAGAATGATTTCTTTGAAGTGTGATCTTGAAAGAGCATGTAGAGTATGTGCAACATTGCATGAAGAGGTGAATGATCTCTACTTTGATTCCTTCTATGCTTTACTAATCATACTTAGTCACTTTTACCCATATGTTCCTTCCCTACCAAAGAGCCAACACTACAACCTATAAAAGTCCTCATTGATGTGTGATTGATTTGTCATTTCAAGTGGTGAAGAATGTAGACTTGAGCCAAGCCTATGGTAGTATGTGTATGTGGTGTGATGTATGAGAGAGCTTATACACTTGAGTGTTGAGTGAAACATCTATTTTGTGAGGATCATGACTCATTGACTTGATATTGTGCTAATTGATTTGATTTTGATAGATAAGTGGATGATATTGTATATTAGATTTGCTTGATATTGAGTGATGATTCTATGGCATTGATCTTGTACTTGATGCTTCATACATACAATTATTCCCCTATCTTATCGCTTCGTTGCTCGAGGCCGAACAACAATCTAGTTTGGGGGTGTGATTAGGGTCATAATTGCATGTTTTAGCACTCATTTCTATATGTTTTTGGTGATATTATGTTCATATTTGACCTAATATGCTATACTTTGTGTATTTAACCCTTTTTGGCTAGAAAGTTGTGATTGTAGGTGAAAACGAGCAAAATAAGAAAGAAACAAGCAAGATCGAGAAAAGTCCTAAAATCTGAAGTTGAGCCAATGGAGGATATTTATGTTCCATGTTGAAAAGCCCGAAGAAAGGGTTGCAACGCAAGAAGAATCGAGTCAATCGGAGTCCTAGAGCTCAAGATAAGACAAAAACGAGGAAGTCGCGCATCGACCGAGCCTAAGGACCTAGATCGGCAAGACATCCACTCAGAACGGCAGGACTAACACTTGTGGTCGCACGCTCGACCACTGGTTCGGCACCTTCACCGCGCACGCTGGCGCACGACCACCAGCTCGGCAGGCACCAAGGTGAAGCACGACAGGATGGCACCACGGGTGACCAAGGCGCGCGACCTGGCTCGGCAGGGAACAAGATGGAGGTGGCAGCAGTTCTAGAAACTCGGATTTTTAGGGCAATTTTCATATTTTTGCTCGTTTTAATGAGGGGCATCTTAGTAAATGATCGAAGGGTCTTTTATATACTTCCATATCAGATTTCCAAGGAGATACTTTCATTAGTCTTAGATTTCACACATCACTATATTCTCTCTCTAGATTAGTAGAAGTTAGAGGTAGTTTTCAATTGGGTTCTTTAGATTTCTACTTCCGATTTCTACGATAACTTTTTTTCTACCGCTCGGATCTTCAATCCGTTTGTTCCTGCATTCTTGTAATAGCTAGGGCTACGTTTCTTCAATTTGAATTTCAATTTCCATTGCCGGATCGATTTCTAGCATTTAGAGGTAATTTGTATCTTTTCAATTTCCATTGTAATAGGTAAATTCTTGTATACTCTATTGAATTCATGCATAATGATGATAGTAGATAGTTTAATTGCTCTTTTGTTTACACAATTAGCCATGGGCTTATTCCTTTGTGTGTTGGTGTATGATTCCTCTGAGTAATATGGTGTTAATGTTGATCTTATGAATGCTATGAGTTGTTGTATGATCGATTCCCTATATTGATGGTTTGAATGAATGCTCGGAATGCATAAATGATTGTATGAGCCATTAGGAAGTTAGTCTCAATGAGAATTGGTCTATTTTCCTAAATCTTCTTGTTATTAGGCCATTGCATGCTAAGTGTTTGCTTAAATTCCTAAGATAGTGAGAATTATATTTAGTGAATTGGAAAAACAATTAGAGGCTCTAATGTGTATCTAGGGAGACCTTTGCATGTTAGAGTGACTTGCCAATTGATTGTACAAGACCTCATTGCATGAGTAAGTGATACTACACCATGTGAAACATTGGATAGTACACTAGCACATCTCTCTCACAACTTGCTCACTTTGCGAATCAAGGTGATATGTAGTTTACTCTTTTGACACACTAGTAGACATTAGATACCCATTCCCCTTTATTTGTTTTATGATTTCGAATAAGAACTATATTAGTACCTTACAAATCCCATCTCCCTGAGTTCGATAAATAATAAACTTGGTCAAACTTGCCACGACGATATAGCGATCACGTACACTTGCGTGAAGACAGACACCATTTAGGCAAACATGCGTGAAACAACGTACTTCTATTATTTTTGCTATAAAAGGCGGAAGTCGGTTATTTTTTAAATCATAATATTCATAGAATTTATTTTTAGGGTGTATGGAGGTATATGTATAGTATCTGTGCGGTAGTGTGACTGATTTTCCCCATACAACACCAAGATTCTTGAAGTTGTTAAAACCCGTGGTTTTCCTTTGTTGATGGCTGATTTTTGGAAAGAGAAGCTGTTAGTAAATGGTTGAGGTTTATTAATTGTGATATATATGTGAAAAGTGTGATGGTTGTAAATATGTGTCGACAGATTTTATGACAAAGCATTCCTCATGCATTGCATAAACTAATTTCTTTGTGCATTTGATATTGGATGATATTAGCCTCATAGGTGTGTCAGAGTGTCATGGACATTTTGGCTTAAATTCATATTTTTGATGTTTCATTTTTATTAAGTATATCGTTGTCAATATATGTAAATCTCATACTAATAGGAAAAATCAATAGCGCCAGAATAAGTTACTATTGAAAATATATATCCTACATATGAAGTTGAGGCAAATTAATCAAAACACTAGAAATAATACATGTGAGATTATTACCATTTCCAAATTTCTTAAAGAATTTAGATTACCAAATGTAGGAGAAATGGTAACCGTTTAACTCTTCTTAGTAGATGGTAGAGGTTCATATTATTGATGTATCTAACAATAAGTTATATGGGGCACTCTATTTTTCCTACGACTGTGACGTTTATGTATTGTGGCATATTTCATCTACTCACTTAAAAAATAATAGCTACTTGTAATCCATGGTAAGGGTATATGCTTGAATATAATTACCGTTGAATGAATGAAATAATTTTAATAAGTTGTTTTTTATAGGGGTCAAAACACTAGAAATATTCACAATCAAAGATCTTGGTTTATTAAAATATACCTTAGGTATTGAAGATCTTGGTTTATTAAATATAGGCTTAATTGCAAAATAAATCAGCACATTTTCGTGAATTGCAATTTAATCTAAACTTTTGAATTTTAGCAAAATAAATCACCACTTTTCGTATTTTTTACAATTTAAACCTCGGCCACTTTGTCCCTTGCCCAAAAGATGATTTGGACAAATAAATGCACATTCATCATCCCAATAAGTATCTGATTAGGGTAATAATTGCATCATATTTGGTATATTCTAGCATGATATTGAGTGATTTGTATGCATTATTGACCCTAATATGTTATATATTGTGTTATTCACCCTTTTGTGCAAGAAAGTTGATTTTATAGGTTAAATTGGGCAAAATCGAAGAAATCACAATTAAGAAGCAGAAACGGCATGATTCAAGCATTTGAGGAAGCTTAGATGATCAAGGGGAAGACCCTAGGAAGCTTAGACGAGTCATAGTATCGAAATGGAAAAAGTTGAAAATGGACATCGAAAAAAGACCATTGACCGAGCGTTGACTAGCTCATGGTCGATCGCTCGTGAGCTAATGACCGAGCTATTTTTCCCTGCACCCTGGTCCAAGCCACGCTCGATGGCTAGTTGAGGAGCGCTCGATCAGCCATGATCGAGCGCCAGTGTGAAGATGATCGAGCCTGAGTCCGGATTTTGGCTAAGTGGGGGGAAATTTCGTCTTTTCGCGTGTTTAATGAAGGGCAAATGAGTCTTAACATTGGGAGCACTATATATAATACAAGGATCAGATCTTGGAGGGAGTTCTATTCATTTTTTTTAGTTCATAGTTTAGAGAGAGATTAGATGTAGTAACCATTTGGGTTAGAAGTTAATTTTCAATCTTCTCTCTTTGATTACTTTTGATCCAGCCGATAGATCATTAATCTGTTCGGTGTAATAGATTCCTCATCCAATTCTCTATATTTCTACGGTAGGATTTATCGATTGGAGTTCCAGATTAGAAGATAGCATTTCAAGGTTTGTGGATTGTATTTTCATTTCATCTACAATTGATAAGTTTCCATTTAATTCTCTTGTATTAGTGTTAATCATGAATGTTCTTAACTTAATTGTTGTAGTTATGTGCCAATTAGCCATGGGCTAATCCTTTTGTTGCATTGGTGTATGGATTCTATGGTGTGGTTTAATAGCTTGTTGATCTTATGCATTAATGAGTGATCTTGATGAATTAATTCTCTAATTTGATGATTAATTGAACTCTTGGTGTAATCACTTGGAAGTTTTGACCCTAATTGAGTTGGCAACACATGAGAATTGAGTTAATTCAATGAAGTTCTTAATTGATATTTGTGCACACCAAGTGTTTGTGTTATTGCTTTTATGCCAATGAGAATTGCTTAGGAGCTAAGAACCTCTCAATTGGAGTATTAGGTGTTATAGTGAGAACTAAGCAGTTGATAGAGTCTCTAGACTTGATTAATACATTAAGTGATCTTATGCATGCTAGGATTGATAAGTTGTTAGATGAACCATAGTTGAGATACTCCAATGCACACAACCCCAACATTTGCTCAACTTACCCAAGGTGGTAGTTAGAATTTACTTTACTTTGTTGAAGTAGATAGAAACCAAGACAATTTCTTGTTTTCACTAGCTAATCACCTTTGTAAACAATCAATACTTGCTTAATCAAGCCTCGTTTCGCTGAGTTCGATATTAATACTTGGTTAACTTGCCTCAACAACAACGTCCACATATACTTGCGTGATTGCAATACAGAAATTAGCCAAACAAGTTTTTGGTGTCATTGCCGGGAAAACGATTTCTTTGTTAAGCTTGTTGGCGTTTGTTTACTTGTTGAGATAATTGGATTTATTGTTACTTTTTTTGTAGATATATGCGCACTAGAAGCCAAGGGGGAAGTCTAGTACCTCTTCACTTGGATATTGAATTAAATTTGAGAAGGAATCGAAGAAAAGCGAGGCTAGAACAAGAAAACATGGAGAATCAAGACATTAAAGCTAGAAATAGGAAAGAAAGAAATGAGGGAGGACAAGCTAGACCTCAAGGTCAATGAGATGATCCCTTGTCTCATAGAGGAGGTCCTCTACCCAACCCAAATCTACCCTATTGTTTGCCTATTTCGTGTATGCTTCACGCAAGTGTATGTGGATGTTGGGGCTTAGACAAGTTGACCAAGTAATAAAAAATCAAACACTGGAAAACGATGCGATATTAAGCAAGAATTGGTTATTTACTAAGGTAATATAAGGAAAACAAGAAAATGTTCTTGGACTCTATCTACTTATCAACAAGAAAGAGAAAATTCTAGCAATCACCTTTTTCAAAGCGAGCAAGTGTGTTAGAAATGCATCGGAGTACTTTAGCTATGGTTCATCTAGCATCCTATCAATCCTAGCATGTATAAGGTCCCTTGATGTCTTAATCAAGCTAAAGGGCTCTATCAAGTGCCAAGATCTCTCTAAAACGCCTAATACTCCATTTGAGAGATTCTTAGCTTTTAAGCAATTCTTATTGACATAAAAGCATTAATACAAACACTTGATGCGCACAAAATTCAATTAAGAACATCCATGAATTAACTTAATTCTCATGTGTTGCTAACTCACATAGGCTCAAAACATCCAAGTGATTACACCAAGCTTTCAATTAAATTATCAAATTAGAGAATAATTAATCCATCAAGATCACTTATTCATGCATAGGATTAACAAGATACTAAACTACATCATAGTATTCATACACCAATGCAACAAGAGATTAGCCCATGACTAATTGGCAAGACAAATCAACAAATAAGATAATAACTATCATTATTAACACTAATATGAAAGAAAATTAGAAGAATCTTACAAAATGTGAAGTAATTGAATAACTCTCCTACTACCTTCAAATAAGAAATTGAACCGTTTAAGTGTATCCAATAACGAGACTAATCTAATGCAATAAACGGATCGTAAATCTAATGGTTGGATTACAAGAAATCAGAGAGAGAAGTATGAAGATTAACTACAAACCCAGTTAGTAACTTCCTAATCTCTCTCTAAAACAATCTAATGAATTGGAATGATCAAAAGTCCCTTTAAAATATGATCCTTGAAGTATTTATAGTTGATTAGGGTCATAATTGCATCATTTTGCATCCATTTCTATATGGTTTTGATGAGTTTATGTTCATATTTGACCCTATTATGCTATAAATTGTGCTATTGACCTCTTGTTGGCAAGAAAGTGTGTTTTGTAGTGAAAAATGAGCAAAAATGAGGAATTCCCGACTATAGGAGATGAAATGATGGAATCCGAGCCCATGGGGAAGTTTAAAATACTCAATTGAAGACCCTAGGAAGCTTGGACGAGCTGTGGGATCGAGAATGAAAAAGTCAAAATCGGACGCCGAAGATACTCGTTGACCGAGTGTTGACGTTCAGACGTCCGAGCGCATGGCCTTCTACGGTCAAGCAGATTTCACCTGGATGGGAAGATCCTTAGCGCTCGACCACATGCCTGCCACCGCTCGATCACCGCCGTTCGAGCGCCGCCCTCCTGCCGTCCGAGCATGAGTTCGGAAATTCATATTTTCAAGGGCAATTTCGTCCTTTTGCACATTTAATTAAGGGCACTTTGGTCTAAGCTTGTTGGGCACTATAAATACTCATGGTTCAGATTCTCAAAGGGACATTTCTTAATTCCACATTTCATTAGAGTAGTTTAGAGAGAGAATTAGGTGGTTACCAATTAGATTAGGAGTTGATTTCTTACTTCTTTCTTCAATTACTTTCAATCTAGCCATTAGATCTTTAATCCGTTTTTTGTATTGTAATCTCCATTGAATTTCCTACGTTTCTAAGGTTTGGTTTATGTTTTTTAGTTGTGGATCAAGACTTAGCATTTGGAGGTTTGTAGCTTGTATTTCAATTCTTTTACATATGGTAAGATTTCCTTTAATTATCTTGTTTTAGTTCTTAATAATGTTGATTAGATTCTTAATTGTTGATTTCCATTCCCAATTAGTCATTGGCTAATCTCTTGTTGCATGGTTGTATGAATACTATGGTGTAATTTGTTTCTTGTTAATCCTATGCATGATTAAGTGATCTTGATGGATTAATTCTCTTAATTAATGATTTGTATGAATGTTTGGTATGCCAATTGGATGTTTAGAGCCTTAGTGGATTAGCAAGACATGAGAATTGAGCTTATTCATGAAAGTTCTTTATTGAATGTTGTGCATGCCAAGTGTTTTATTAATGGCTTTTATGACCAATGAGAATTGCATTTAAGCCTAAACTCTTAATTAGAGTATTGGGTGTTGTTAGAGAGATCTAGACACCTAATAGAGCCCTTTAGCTTGTGTTGTTAGAGAGATCTAGACACTAGTTAGAGTCATAGCTTGATTAAGACACCAATAGACCTTATGAATGTTAGGATGGATAGGACACTAGGTGAACCATAGTAGGAGTACTTCCATGCACACACATCCCACATTTGCTCACTTCCTAGGGGTGATAGTTAGCTTTTACTTTGCTTTGTTGAAGTAGATAGAATTAAAGACTTTTCTTGCATTCCTAGCTATTAATCTTTGTAGACATTCAATGCTTGCTTGATATCACATCGTTTCCCTGTGTTCAATATTTTTATTACTTGGTTAACTTGCCACGTATACGACGACCACGTACACTTGCGTGAGACACGATATTGGCAAACAATAGTGCCCAATATGCTTAGACCAATTTCACCTCATTAAACGCGCAAAAAGATGAAATTGCCCTTGATTTGGTTAAAATCCGAACTCACGCTCGGTCATCCTTCTTTGGCCGCTCGGACATCAGTGATCGAGCACCTCTCTTGGTATGGTGTGTCCAGAGATTTTTAGCTCGGACGTCAGTTAGCCAGCGCTCGGTCGCCTTTTGGTTAACGTTCGGTCAACAGTCCGATTGCGATGTTCATTTTTTACTTTTTCATTTTCGATCATATGGCTCGTCCAAGCTTCCTAGGATCTTTCTTTGAGTCATTTAAGCTTCCACATGTGCTCGGATCACGTCATCTCATTCTCTATAATCACGATTTCCTCGATTTTGCTCGATTTCACCTATAAACACAACTTTCTTGCACAAAAAGGGTGAATAACACAATGTATAACATATTAGGGTCAATAATACACATAAACCAATCAATATCATGCTAAAATAGATACAAAATGATGCAATTATTACCCTAATCACACCCCCAAATTATATTGGTGCACGGCCTCGGGCAACGAAGCGATAAGATAGGGAAATAATTGTATCATTGAGTATCTAGCACATAATCAAATGCCATGAACACATCACCTAATATCATGCAAGTCTATAAATGCAATATCATCTAATCAACCATCTACACAAAATCAAGGAACACATGATCAAATCAATGAGTCAAGATCCTCACTAGGAAGTGTACAGCTCAACTCTCAAGTGTATGAGGTGCACTCAATCATCAAACAAAATACTTCCACTACCATAGGCTTGACAAGAATCTCAAATTCTCCACCACTTATTTGACAATTTGTTCACATATCAATGAGGACTTTCACAAGTTTGTAGTGTTGGCTCTTTGGTAAGGAATGGAAAATATGTATCAAAGTGACTAAATATGATTAGTAAAGCTTAGAAGGAATATACGAGATCATTCATAATCTTCATGCTAGTAGCACTTGCTTCTTCATGCACTTTTCTATTCATCACTTTTCATAAAAAATTACTTCTTTTTTTCTCAAATTGTGATCATAATCACAACACAAAGATCAACCTTTTCATGCTTTCACTTGCACTTTCACTTTCAATTCCATGCTACTTAAATATCTTTCCACTTTAGCAACCAATTTCTTCATCATATCACCACCTTCCTTTCTTCTTTTCACTCTACTAATCATACGGATAAGAGAGTTCCAAAAAAGAACGAAGTATGGCTTCAAGTATGGTTAGCCAAAAAGGAAAGGTCTATAGGACAAAAATGGCAGGCAACAGATAAAATATCAATGGTAGGCAATTTTAGGCAAGTGACTCTATTAATAACAAAGATGGCCTCAAATCATTCTTTGCAAACTCATCATCTTGTGTGGTCTCAAACAAGACTCAAGCCAAGTTCTAGAGTAAAATGTACAATGTGGATCTCTCATCAAAGAAAATATCATCCGTTAAAGATTAAAACGGGCATATAAGGCTCAAATCTCATGGGTAAAGGTGATCATGACTCAAATCATCTCAAACATGTTCATATCATCCATGCATCAAGCATCAAAGATTCAACTACAATATAAACAAACATGAATCAAATGATATATACACTACACCTAACATGCACTATCAACATCATCCACACAACAATAAACCTATCTCATGCATCCATTTTCCTAAGCTAGCGACAAAGACAATCAACATCAAGGCAAAAACCGAATCATCAATCACAGCACAAGTCTAAACATCATCAAAGCACAAAAAATCTAACTTATCATGCATTGCAAATAAGATTTGAAAAATGATCACACCCCTAAACTTTTTTGGATCATGAATCCTAAAAGTTTGGCAAAAGTGATTAAAAGATGGTTTGCAATGCTAAATCAAGCCATACCTCAATAATCTCAAACAATTCAAAGGACAAATCCACACAAAATAACAATCTAAACATCAATCTCGAATAGAACAAACTAAAATGAGAATAGGAAAACAAGTAGAGATAGAGAGAATGTTATGGCATACCTTAAGTTGGGATTAAGAATGGGAGAGTTAATTGCCAATCATTTGAAAAAAAAAATCTTCTTGGCCAAGTGGAAGGAATTTTCCTCAACACATCCTTCTAAAGCTCATAGTTCTCATTACATGTCATTGCAAATCAAAAATTTGAAGAACGAACACACCCACCCAAACTATTTCAGATCGAGGATTCTAAAAGTTTGGCAAAGAGTGATGAAAATTAGATTTGCAATGAATCAATAAACCAACTAATGCATATACAAGCTCAACTCAACCAAGAAACAACAATATATACCAAGAGGCAATTCTCCCAAACTATGATAAATCATGTGCACCAACCAAGGTAAAAGAAAACACTACCTCCTATAAGTGATCATGAAATCCAAAACACATCCCTTAGCTTCCAATTCCTACAAAAAGCAAACAAAATCAAACAATTCAAAATATCTAAACTATAAAGAAAAACAAATAAGCAATAAATTTTTTTGGATGGGTTGCCTCCCATCTTGCGCTTGGGTTTAACGTCCCTTAGCCGGACGACACCAAAGTTATCGAAATGGCCAAGGATATTGTTCATCCTTGCCATCATATTCTAATCTCCTAGCTTCATGATTAAGGAAGCTAGTATGATTTTGACCCCATACCCCAACTTTTCTTTTCCATTTAAACTTGTAAGCACAACTATTTTCCTCTTTTTTTCTTCTCAACCTTATCCACCCCCTTTTCCTACTATCAAATATTCCCAAGAGAATCCACAATTCTATTTTATAGTCAATTAATTCATGAGGCAAGACAAACTCACAATAAACAACATTATCAATTAAAGAATAAGTAGAAGAGTCTAAGGGTTTAGAAATGCTCATTTCATCTTTAAGCTCATCTTCCACTTCATCTTGTTGTTCTTCTTCATTTGTGCTCATGTCCATGAGTTGACATTCATCTACCTCTTCTTGAATAATAGACTCTACATCTTTACCTTCTTCTATTGGGTCATCTCTTTCTTTTTCCTCCTCTTCTTGTTCCTCCTTCACTTCTTCTTCTTGATTCCTAACAATTTCAACATGAGAAATATTATACGCAATATCATCAATAAGAAGAGTAATATCGTAATCAATGCAATCATGTAGAGGACTAGTAAAAATCTTAATATCAGAAATTTCTTGAAAATCAAGAGCTTGGATCTCCTTATAATCATCATCATCATCATCATCTTCATCTTCGTCCTCTTCACTCTCCTCTTCTTTCACTTCTTCTTCTCTTTGATCATCTAATGGAATTTCAAATTCCATATCCATTCCATCATCTGCATTCTCATCACATTTCTCCTCAAACTTTTCTTCACAAACCTCATAGACTTGTTGGCTCAATTGCCCCAATTGGAATTCTAAGTTCTTAATTTTATGACCATAGGAATTGCAAACTTCATCAAATTTTAGATTTATCTCTTCAAAGTTCCTTGCATCCTCCATTTTCATCTCTTCTATTTGCTTGACAATGTGAGCTAAAGTCTCATTAACATAGCTTGAGGAAGTGTCTTCTTGATGTAAGGGTATAAGAGGAGGTGAAGTGTAGGAACATGTATCTTGGTAAGGATAATAATGAGAGTAGGATTCTTGATATGATTATAAATTAGGAAGATAAAGATCTTGTTGTGGAGGTGGTGGTTGATATGGGTAAGGATGATGTGTATATGATTTATGAGGATATATGTATTGTGGAGAATACGAGTAATGGTTGTATTCGCCCATCTTCAATTAAATTCACTCCTACAAGAATTAGCAAGTAGCAACACTCACAAAGAATAATTAAGATCAAATAAAAAAAAACAAAGAAAAGAAAATGTAAACATCAATCCAAGCTTAACAAAGAAATCGATTCCCCGGCAACGGCGCCAAAAACTTGTTTGCCTATTTCGAGTATGCTTCACGCAAGTGTACGTGGACGTTGTGGCTTAGGCAAGTTGACCAAGTAATAAAATATCAACCACAGGGAAACAATGCGATATTAAGCAAGAATTGATTGTTTACTAAGGTAATAGCTAAGGAAAACAAGAAAAGGTTCTTGGATTCTATCTACTTATCAACAAGAAAGAATAAATTCTAACTATCACATTTTCCAAAGTGAACAAGTGTGTGTGAGAAGTGCATCAGAGTACTTCAACTATGGTTCATCTAGCATTCTATCAATCCTAGCATGCATAAGGTCCCTCGACGTCTTAATCAAGCTAAATGGCTCTATCAAGTGCCTAGATCTCTCTACAACACCTAATACTCCATTTGAGAGGTTCTTAGCTTCTAAGCAATTCTCATTGACATAAAAACATTAATACAAACACTTGGTGTGCACAAAATTCAATTAAGAACATCCATGAATTAACTCAATTCCATGTGTTGCTAACTCACATAGGCTCAAAACATCCAAGTGATTACACCAAGCATTCAATCAAATTATCAAATAAGAGAATTAATCTGTCAAGGTCACTTATTCATGCATAGGATTAACAAGACACTAAACTACACCATAGTATTCATACACCAATGCAACAAGAGATTAGCCCATGGCTAATTGGCAAGACAAATCAACAATTAAGATAGTAACTATCATCATTAATACTAATGTGAAAGAAAATTACAAGAGTCTTACCAAATGTGAAGTAATTGAATAACTCTCCTACTACCTTCAAATGCTAACTCTTGATTCGGAACTCCAAATGAGAAATTGAACCGTAGAAATGTAGCTAATAATGAGACTAATCAAATGCAACAAACGGATCGTAAATCTAATGGTTGGATTACAAGAAATCAAAGAGAGAAGTATTAAGATTAACTACAAACCCATTTAGTAACTTCCTAATCTATCTCTAAAACTATTTAATGAATTGGAATGATCAAAAGTCCTTCCAAAATTTGATCCTTGAAGTATTTATAGTGCCCACAATGCTTAGATCAATTTGCCCCTCATTAAACGCGTGAAAAGATGAAGTTGCCCTTAATTTTGTCAAAATCCAAACTCACGCTCGGTCATCATTCTTAGACCGCTCGGACATCAGTGATCGAGCGCCTCTTTTGTTATGGTATGTCCAGAGATTTTTAACTTGGATGTCAGTTGGCCGGCGCTCGGTCGCCTCTTGGTCAATGCTCAGTCAACGGTCCGATTGCAATGTTTATTTTTAACTTTTTCGTTTTCTACCCTGTGGCTCATCCAAGCTTTCTATGGTCTTCCTTTGAGTCATTTAAACTTCCCCATGTGCTCGGATCACATCATCTCATCCTCTATAATAACAATTTTCTCGATTTTGCTCGATTTCACCTATAAACACAATTTTCTTGCACAAACAGTGTGAATAGCACAATGTATAACATATTAGGGTCAATAATGCACATAAACCAATCAATATCATGCTAAAATGGATACAAAGTGATGCAATTATGACCCTAATCACCTACCAACCACCTTATCAACCATAATTTCCACCACAAAACCAACCACCATACCAACAATCATATCCCAACTATCCTATACATCAACCATATTACTCACCACCACCACCACAAAACTACCCATATTATTCTTACCAACCACATCCACAACAACACTTTAGACCACAAATAGCTCATCATCATTATCTTAACCCCAACAATGAGCCACTTTTTAAGGATTACTTTGAACCAAGGGTTCGAGAGTACTACATGAGATAGAGAGGCTGCCTATAGATGCCAAGAGGTTCGAAATGAGCCCAAATCTTTTGAGGATATTGAAATAGTCCCAATTTGATGGAGCAAATGAGAAGGAAGATCCTAATGCTCACCTAAGCAATGTCATGAAGATATGCGACACGGTGAAGTATCAAGGGATGACGGACAATGAAAAGAGATTGAGGTTCTTTACTTTCACATTGAAGGGGAAAGCAAAAACATGGATTCAATCTATGAATCTGAAAGCATCGACATGGGAAGAGTTGAGCTCCCAATTTTTAAAGAAGTTTTATCCTCCGTCAAAGATGCTCAAGGCACAAGATGCTATAAAAAACTTCCGTCAAAAGTCAAGAGAAGCAATATCGGAGACTTGGGAAGGATATCAAGGGTTGCTATTATCTTGCCCTAAACACGGATTCAAGGAGGAAGATATCCTCCTAACTTTCACCATTGGGCTAAATGAGATGGATAAGAATTATTTGAATTCTATTGCGGGTGGATCCGTGTGGACGAGGATGGTTCGACAAGTCAATGACATTATAGAGAACATAGTGGCCAACGACTCTTTCTAAAGCCAATCAAGTGTAGGGACAGGTGATCGAGTTTTTATGTTGGAGGAGAATATGAAGAATGTCATGATGATGATGTATGGTCATCAAGCTCAAGCACCTCCTCCCATGAAAGTTAATGTTGTAGAAGCTCCTCTACCTTAACTTATGAACCAAAGCCAAGTGGAAGAGGTGAGTTATATGGGAAGACCTCAATACAACAATTCCTATCAACCGAACTTTTTACAAAACAATCCTCGACTATATATTGCTCCTCCATTCCAACCAAGATTCCAAGGTCAACAAGGTGCTACTTAGCAACCTAATCATGGTAATCCTCCCTATAATCCCAATGTCCAGAGACACGAGAATTTCTCTTATTCCAACACTAAAGGGGCGATTCAATTGCCATCGGGCATGGATCCGGGTGCTAAACCGCCTAACAATGAGGGAAAAGCTAGTGTGGATGAGACTTTGGCTCATATTATGAAACAACTAGAAGATATAAGGATTGAGAATGGAAGAAAGCATGAGGAGACGAACCGTATGTTCGATGATTTGTATAAGTCGCAAGGAAATCAAATTAAAAGCTTGGAGTTTCAAATGGGACAATTAGCAACTTCGTTGAGCCCACATGTGAATAAGGGTAAGTTTTCTTCTACTACCGAAACTAATCCTCGTGAACATTGCAATGTGATTATCTCTAGTGTTGAAGCTTGTTGTGAGGTAGAAAAGAAGTGCTCTATTGAGGAATTTCATGAAGAGTTGGTTGAGGAAGCATTGATTGATAATGGGGTAGAAAAAGTGATGAAGAGAAGTGAGGTAGCTATGGGGGTAGAAAAAGAAAGGGATTCAGAGAGAATGGTGGAAGAAGAGAATGTTGAAGAGAGGTGCAAGGTGGAGAAAGCAAACGTTTTGAAGAACAAATTTTTAGAGGATTAGAAAGTTTTTAGAGGTGTTTAAGAAGCTCTATGTAAACATACCTTTTCATGAAGCTATAGAGCAAATGCCGAATTACACAAAGTTCTTGAAAGATCTTATGGCCAAGAGAAGGAGGATCAAGGAGTCGGAAACCGTGAAGCTTACACAAGAATGTAGCGATCTTATTAGACTTCACCTTCCCATGAAGCTCAAAGATTCGGGTAGTTTTACATTAGCTTGCCAAATCAAGGGGAGTGAGAAGATCAAGTCTTTGTGTGATTTAGGAGTTAGTGTGAATGTTATGCCTCTTACGATTGCTCATCGGTTGGGACTTAAAGAGATGATGCCCACGTTTATCAACCTTCATTTGGTAAAAAGTCAACAATCCGACCTAAGGGGATTTTGGAGGATGTGGTAGTTCGAATCGGTAAGTTTTTGTATCCCGTGGACTTTGTTGTACTCGATGTTGAGGAAGATGATGATATCCCTCTTATACTTGGGAGGCCTTTCCTAGCTACGTCGGATGCGATGATTAATATCAAAAGAGGAGAGGTTACCTTGAAGATAAATAATGAGAAAGCAACTTTCTCTCTTCATAATTTCTCAACGAGTTCCCCAAGAAGCGATATGTAATGTAATCGAATTCACTATAGGTGAGGAAGAGGTGAAGAAGAAAGAGATTGTGAAGTCATCATCCCTTGATGTCAAGAATGATGTTAGTGGAGAGGGAGCATTTTGAGAAGAGAAAAATGATTGCTTTAGTGGATTGGAAAGAGAAGAGTAAAGTGATAAAAGGGGGTATTGATTCTTCTACACACAAGGGGGTCACAAGTTGAGTGAGACTTGTTGACCTTGAAGAAACTTGAGCTTTAGTGCATCCAGCTAAGGGACGTTAAATCCAAGTACTAGATGGGAGGCAACCCATCCTTTTGTATCCTTTTATTCTTCTTATTGATTAATTTTTCTTGTTTATTTTTGTTAGTTCTGCTTGTTTTGTTTGCTTGTTTGATTTTGTTTTGTAAAAAGTGGAAGCAAGAAATGGTAGTGCCATCATGGTCATCATCTTGAGGTAAAATGTATATTCTCCTATTTTTTGTTTGACCTTAATCGATGGTAGTTTGGGGGAGTTGCATATTGAATTGGTAGGACATGTTTTGGTTAGAGTGTGCTTGATTATGCTTTATTTGGTGAATTAGTGCATTGCAAATCTATATTCATCACTTTTTCCAAAAGTTTTAGGATCCTTGATATTTGTGGTTTGCAATGATGTTTGATATGATTAGATGAGAAAATTTTGAGTTTTAGGATGTTTGGTGTGGATTAGAATCGCATGAAATGATGTATTTTGGTCATGGTTCGAAATTGTGCAAATTTGGTTTTGATTGAGCTCCGCTGGCTCAAGTGCGATCGAGCGCTCCGAAGGTGATGATCAAGCGCGGCGCAACAATCCAAGTAAGTTGACCATTCTTTTATTCTTTGACCCATTTTTACACTCCACCTATAAATAGGTGATTCCTCACACAAACACACACATTTCATCCCATTTTCTTGCACACATTCTCTCAAGAACACAAGAAGAGGAAAAGGAAAATTCTTGGACTTTAAGTTCTACATCTCTACTCTTTAATTCCTTCCATATGTATGTTTCTTATACTCCCTTCTTACTATTTCTTGTATTTTGGCATGAATTCCATGATTAGATTGTTGAGAATTAGAAATTCCATAATTAGGGTTCTTGAGCATAATTTTGGGATTTTTGATATTATGCTTATATGTGTGCAATTGATGATGGAATTAAGTTGTATTGTTGAGGGAAAATCCTTTGGGAGCCCAATAACATGCCAATTTTGTGAATTTTTAGATGAATTGAAGTTTGAATTTTTTAGAGCTTGCATAGTGATGAATTTTGGGATATTTTTGTGAGAAATGGATATTTGTTCATGTATTCATGCTTGATGTTGATCGATATATTTTAGAAATGTTATGGGTAGGATAAATTTCATGAATTCTCCTATTAATTTTGGTTCATTGAAGATTAATTGCAATTAAGCATTGATATGAATAGTGAATTCCTTGATTTGTATGATAAATGCCTCATTATTCATTCAAACTTAGCTTGTTATAAGCATTATTAAATATGATATTAAAATTGAGTATTGCTTTCTCGAGTTCATGTCTTTGAATGTGCTTTGTAGGAGATGTCGAAAAAAGGGAAAGGAAAAGTTTCTAGTTCAAGGTCCAGGCAAGGTTGACTAGAGAATGATGTGGTGTTAGAGGAAGAGTGCTTTGAGAATTGTGGTTACAAACCTTCAACTTTTGGGTTCTCCTTTGAGGATAATGTCAAGTACTTTAAAATTTTCGAGAAGGTTGTCAAGATTGATTATCATGGTGCGAGTATTTCCATAAAGAAACAGTGGAGTTTCTTTTTTTTGGGGATGACGTGGAGGAATTATTTACCAACGTAGGATGGAGAGGTTTACTTCAAGTGAACCATAATTCTTACTCCAAGCTCAACATTGAGTTCCTAAGCACGTTCAATCTCAAGGAAGTGGGTGGGATGCCTAGTCGGATTCATTTCCGAATTAACAACCAAGCGCATAGTATGATAATACAAGAAATAAACTGACTTTTCGGTTTTGACGCGGAAGCCCCAAAGTTCAACCATTATGTCAAAGAGACGTTTGTTAGGGAACAAGAATTTTGGAAGAAAATCTCAAGGGACCAAGATCAAGCTTACCTAGCTCAACACTCAAAGGTCTCTCAAATTGCCAACCCCATATTTGCATATGCACAAAAGGTGTTAGCTAACACCGTATTCGCTAGGCATGAGGTCGGTGGAGTGAGGAGTGAAGAGCTTTACCTTCTCTATATGATGACAAGATCATTGACCACCGACTTTGGAGCTTATTTGTGTAAGAATCTCTCCTATCAACATACGAAGTTGAATTGTGCATATGGTGGGATGATAACTCACATAGCAAGAAGTGTGGGTTGGGAGCCAAGTGAAGCGGGTGAGGATTATTCCTATCTTGACTTGTCCTACTTGATTAGGACAAGGATGCTCACGAAGAAGAGTAGGTCACATTGCTTCGTTGGTAGGCCACCCAATGATCTACCCTTTTCTCTTATTGATTACAATCTTGTAACTTTTAAGGAGGAGGAAAAATGGAGGATGGATAGTCCAGAACACTTTGATATTGCAAAGAGATTCCACCGAATACCCACTAAGAAGAAGGAGAGCAAAAGAGCTAGTAGAGAGTCTAGCACTCGACAAGAGGTAGATGAAGAACGAATGGAAGAAGAAAAATATGAACAAGGAGGATCTCAAGAAGTAGGGAAATGAGTATGGATGCTTGGGGTCAAGAGATGAGATCCCTTAGGACCGATGTCACATCATTGAGGACTGACTTCACATCTCTATGTACGGATGCG
The DNA here is from genome assembly GCA_026898435.1 of Prunella vulgaris. Lineage (NCBI taxonomy): Eukaryota > Viridiplantae > Streptophyta > Magnoliopsida > Lamiales > Lamiaceae > Prunella > Prunella vulgaris. The sequence continues at coordinate 130,713 of JAPKLY010000508.1, read as the reverse complement.
AATACCATGCGAGAGGATCACACCAATATCCGTACGGATGTGACCGCCATCCGTACGGACATAAGAGATTTGCTAGAGGCGTAAAGAGCCATGATGAATTGGCACATCGGGGAGAAGCACTTCACCATGCCAAACTACCCTCCACCGTGAAGTGAATACTTAGATACTAACTTCATGTGGAAGGGTAACACTCTCTATCCCTACTTGCTTCTTTTCCTAGTTTTTGTGGCGTGAATTGAGATTGCTAGTTTAGTTGGTGATTTGTTTTGGGATTTGTTATTTTGAACTTTTTGAGATGCTTGTGGTATTGCTTTTGATTGGTTTGCCTTGGATGATTGATGATTCGATTTTTTACTTATGCTTTGTGATGTTTGATTGCTATTGTTGCCACTTAGGGAAGTGAATGCATTGAGATAGGTATGTGATTGTTTTAGTGTAGTAGTTAGTGCATAGTTAGATGTAGTGTATATATTGCTTAATTCATGTTTTGTCTATTGTGTAGTTAATTCTTGAGACTTGATACACGAATGAGATGTACATGTTTGATATGATATGAGTCATGATCACATTAACCCATGAGGTTTGAGCTTAATCTCCCGTTTTCACTTAAAATGGATGATATTTCTTTGATGTGAGATCCACATTGTATATCTTCACTCTAGAACTTGGATTGAAGTCTTGTTCGAGGTCCCACATGGTGATTAGTTCACAAAGCATGATATGAGGCCGTCTTTGATCTTATTCAGTGACTTTGTCAAAATGCCTACCAATGACATCATTTCCATTGTTTACCATTTTGTGCCTATAAACCTTTTTCTTTGGTTAACCATATTTGAAGCCATACTTTCTTCCTTTTTATACTCTCTCGTCCCTATGATTAGTAGAGTGAAAAAATAAAAGGACAGTGGTGAGATGATGAAAGAATGGTTGCTAAAAGTGAAAAGATATTCAAGTAGTATGGAATAGAATAGTGCAAGTGCAAAGTAAATCATGAAAAGGTTGATTCTTGTGTTGTGAGTATGATCACAAGTTGAGAAAAAGGGAAGCAAAATGCTTAAGAAAGAGTGATGAATGTGAAAAGTGCATGAAGAAGTAAGTTCTTATAGCAAGAAGATTGTGAATGATCTTATATGTTCCTTCTATGCTTTACTAATCATATGTAGTCACTTTTATCCTATACTTCCCTACCTTACCAAAAAGTCAACACTACAATATATGAATGTCCTCATTGATGTATGAACTATTTGTCAATTAAGTGGTGGAGAATTAGAGACTCTTGTCAAGCCTATGGTAGTGAATGTACTTTGTATGATGATAGAGTTAACCTCATACACTTGAGAGATGAGATATACACTTCCTTGTGAGGAACTTGACTCATTGACTTGATCATGTGTATATTTAGTTTGTGTAGATGGTTGATAAGATGATACTACATTGATAGATTTGCATGATATTAGGTGATGTATATGTGGCATTTGGTTGTGTATTAGTTGCTCATTGATACAATTATTCCCCTTATCTTATCGCTTCGTTGCCCGAGGTCGTGCAACGATCTAGTTTCCCCGGCAACGGCGCCAAAAACTTGTTTGCCTAGATTGTGTCTCACGCAAGTGCACGTGGTCATAGTAGACATGGCAAGATAACCAAGTTAAAATATCGAACACAGGGAAACGAGAGATGCAAAGTAAGATTGTTGTTTTATGAACTTGTCTACGAAAGCAATAAAAGGGAATTGGTATTTATCTACTAATCTTGTGCAAGAATGGTAAAAACTACCTATCACCTCTTTGCAAAAGTGAGCAAGAGTGAGAACATGCATTAGTGTATTCCTCCTATGGTTCATATGGTGTCTTATCTCTCCTAATCATGTAGATCAATTGGATAATCAATTAGGCTTAACCTTGTAAAAGTGTCTAGGTCTCCCTAATGACAATTTACACTCTAATTGGGTGACTAATCACTTAGGCAATTCTCATTGTACTAAGGACTTTCATCAAACACTTAGCATGCATAACCTTCTATTAACAACATTAATGGAAAAGCTCAATTCTCATGTCTTGCTAATTCCTTAATGGCCAAAATATATAATTAAGCATACAAAGCATTCATTCAATTCTACAATTGAGAGAATCAATCATCCAATATCTCATAACAATCATAGGATCAATAAAAGCACCACACTACTACATAGGATTCATACACCAATGCATAAGAAAATTAGCCCATGGCTAATTGGAAATGGAAAACTACAATTGACAATCCAAACATCATTTCTAATTACAAATACACAAGACTTTAATGAGAACTTACCAAGAACAATGGAATTGGAAAACTATCTATAAAGCTCCAAATGCTAACTCTTCATCCGTAATGAGAAAAATGAAATTGAACCGTACAAACGTAACTTGGAATGAGATAAGAATGCAGAGACAAACGAATCGAAAATCTACCGGACGGATCAAAAGTAATCAAAGATTGAAGTTGTAAAATCTAATAAACACACTTTGGTAACCTCTCTTAACTTCTAATCTAACTAAGAATCTCATAAAATGAAATGGAAAGTGAGGCTCTCCTTTGGAAATCTAAAGACTCAAGTATTTATAGTACCCCTCATGCTTGGACCATTCTATCCCTCATTAAACGCGCAAAAGGACGAGAATACCCTCAAAATTGCCAAAATCGGACCCTGCGCTCGATCTTGAGCTTAGCCGCGCTCAGACGTGGTTTGTGTGTCTTGGTCGAGCGTCTGTCTTCATGTGGTCGAGCACCAGCCATGTTGACCTACAGGTGAAAATCGCTCGACCATAGAAGGGCCATGGCTCGAGCATCCTTCTTGAGCCGCTCGATCACAATTCAACCTCCACGTCCAATTTTTTACTTTTTTGTTTTCGATCCCACGGCTCGTCCAATCTTCCTAGGGTCTTCAATTTAGTATAAGAAACATCTCCATGAGCTCGGATTCCATCATTTCCTTTCCTATAGTCAGTAATTCCTCATTTTTTCTCGTTTTCACCTACAAAGCATACTTTCTTTCCAACAAAGGGTCAATAGCACAATAAATAACATATTAGGGTCAAATGTGAGCATAAACTCATCAAAACCAAGTAGAAATGGATGCAAAATGATGCAATTATGACCCTAATCACACCCCCAAACTAGATTGTTGCACGGCCTCGAGCAACGAAGCGATAAGATCGGGGAATAATTGTATCAATGAAGCATCAAGCACAAGTCAAATGCCATGGAAGTATCAATCAATATCAAGCAAGTCTAGCATGCAATCTCCTCTAATCAACCATCAACAAAGAATCAATGAGCAAATAATCAAGTCAATGAGTCAAGATCCTCACAAGATAAGTGTTTAGCTCAACTCCCAAAGTGTTTGAGGCTCTCTCAATCATCACACAACATACATAAACTACCATAAGCTTGGCTCAAGTCTAAGTTCTCCACCACTTGAAATGACAAATCATTCACACATCAATGAGGACTTTCATAAGGTTGTAGTGTTAGCTCTTTGGTAGGGAAGGATATATATAAATAAAAGTGACTAAGTATGATTAGTAAAGCGTAGAAGGAATCATGTATTAGTCATTCAAATCTTCATGCAATGTTGCACACACTCTTCATGCACTTTCTAAATCACACTTTCAAAAATCATTCTTCCATTTTTGACAAGTTGTGATCATACTCACAATAAAAGTCAACTTGACCATATTTTCAACAAAAGTCAACCTTTTTCTCATATTTGCAAGAACTTGCCTTTCTTTCCACATCAATCCATGCATAGAATTTCTTGAATATCTTTCACTTAGGCCACCAAGTTCTTCATCATATCACCAATATTTCTTCTTTATTTTCACTCTACTAAACATAGGGACAAGAGAGTTCCAAAAAGGAAGGAAAATGGATTAAAGTGTGGTTAGCCAAAGGAAAGGTCTATAGGCACAAAAATGGTAAACAATGGATCATAATATCAATGGTAGGCTCAAAGAGGCTAAATGACTCAATATAGATCAAAGAAATGCCTCAAATCATATCATGCAAACTCTTCATCTAATGTAGCCTCAAATAAGACTAAAGTAAAGTTCTAGAGTAACATGTACGTGTGTGGAACTCACATTAAAAAAAATCATCTGTTTAAGATTGAAACGGGCATAAATGGCTCAAACCTCACGGGATTAAAGTGATCATGACTCATATCATCTCAAAATTGCTCAAATCATCAACATATCAAGAATCATAGAATCAATAACAATCTAAACAAAACATTAACCAATCGATCAATCCACTACACTTAACATGAACTCTCAACACATCCACACAATCATAAGCATATTTCATGCTACATAACTCTCAACTAGCAACAACATGGCAATATTTCAAGCAAAACAAGTCATTCCACTAGGCATATGATCTCAAGACATCAAGAGGCTACTAGAATCATCAAAAGTAAAGCATTGCAATGAGATTTACGAAATGAACACACACCCCAAACTTTTTTGGACCATGGGTCTAAAAAGTTTGGCAAATTTGAGAAAAGAACATGCAATGCTCAATATCAAAGCAAACTACTCAATAGCAACATCACAAATCCAAGTCAATCCATAACAATACATACCAATTTACAATACCAAGAGATAGCAAGCACAAACTTGGCTAAGCCAAGTACTTCACAAAGAGATAGGATACAATACCCTTGGAACCATGAAACCATGAGAGCATCCCTTGGACAATAAACACCTACAAAATCAAAAACACCAATCAATCAAACAAAAACTAGAATAACCTACACAATAAACAATAAGAATGGGTTGCCTCCCATCTAGCGCTTGGATTTAACGTCCCCTAGCCGGATGACACTTAAGCACAAATCAAGGTGGGTCGAAATCAAAGAGCCTCAACCGGTTTGTCACTTCCTTTGGCGTTGAGCTGTGATAAAGCTTCATACGATGCCCATTTGCATAGAAAAGTTCCCCCTTATCATTCATGAGCTCGTACCATCCACTTGCGAAGCAATTAGAGATTGTGAAAGGTCCACTCCACTTCGATTTTAGCTTTCCGGGGAACAACTTGAGTCTTGAGTTAAACAAAAGTACTTGATCAAGCATCTTAAAGGACTTCTCTTTGATGTTGGCATCATGCCATCTCTTTGTCTTCTCTTTAAAGATCTTGGCATTCTCATAAGCCTCATCCCTAAATTCATCCAATTCCTGCAATTGTACAAGTCTTTTCTCCCCACACAATTTCTCATCAAAATTCAACTTCTTTGTAGCCCAATAAGCCTTGTGCTCGAGTTCAACGGGCAAGTGGCAAGGCTTCCCATAGACTATTTGGTAGGGAGAGAGATTCAAGAGAGTCTTAAAGGCCGTACGATATGCCCAAAGATCACCGTCCAACTTAAGAGCCCAATCTTTCCTATTAGCACTCACGATCTTCTCAAGGATAAACTTGATTTGACGATTCAAAACTTCCGTCAATCCATTAGTTTGGGAATGATAGGCCGTTGACACCTTATGCTTCACATTATACTTCACAAGAAGATTTCCCAACGCCCTATTCACAAAGTGACTACCCCCATCACTAATCAAGGATTGAGGAACACCAAACCTAGAAAAGATATTCTTTCTCAAGAACTCCATAACAACTCTTGCATCATTCAACTTAGTGGGAATCGCCTCCACCCACTTTGATACATAATCAACCGCCAAAAGAATGTAAACATACCCATGGTGGGAAAGGTCCCATAAAATCTATGCCACATACATAAAAAACTTTGACCTATTGAAAAATATTCAAGGGCATCTCATCTCTTCTTGATAATCCCCCCACTCTTTGGCATCTATCACACCTTGCAACAAACATATGACAATCTTTAAAAATAGAAGGCCAATAGAATCCACATTGAAATACCTTTTGAGCTGTTTTTGTAGATCCAAAATGTCCCCCACATGGTAAAGAGTGGCAATGTGTGATCACACTCTCAATCTCCTCATCCGGGATGCACCTCCTAATAATAGAATCCACACATCTTTGATACAAGTAGGGATCATCCCAAATGTAATGACGAACCTCCTTATAGAATCTCTTCCTTGCATTGGAGTTCATCCCATAGAGGATCGCTCCACTTGCCAAAAAGTTGGCAAAATCGGCATACCATGGTGCTTCATCCTCCATCTTCCAAATGCTAGCACACTCAATTCTAAAAAGTTGCTCATCCGGGAACCTCTCAAGTATCTCCTCTTTCTCTTCTAAAGCATCATCCGCTCTCACCAATCGTGATAAGTGGTCGGCTATAACATTCTCCCTTCCCTTCTTATCTCTAATCTCCAAATCAAACTCTTGCAAAAGTAGCACCCAACGTATCAACCGAGGCTTTGAGTCTTTCTTTGTCATCATAAACTTGATAGCCGAGTGATCCGTGTATACAATAGTCTTTGTCCCCACAAGATAAAGACGAAACTTCTCCACGGTGTACACAATGGCTAGGAGCTCCCTCTCGGTTGTTGTGTAGTTTAATTGGGTAGATGAGAAGGTCTTCGAGGCATAGTATATGGCATGGAATCTCTTCCCTCTTAGTTGGCTTAGCACCACCCCCATTGCATAGTCGCTAGCATCACACATAAGGACAAACGGTTCCTTCCAATCGGGTGTGATGAGAATGGGTGCACTCACCAATACCTCCTTGAGCAACCTAAAAGATTTCAAACAAACATCATCAAACTTGAAAGGTACATCTTTCTCAGGTAATCGAGATAGAGACTTTGACAATTTAGAAAAATCTTTTATGAATCTACGATAGAAACCCCCGTGACCCAAGAAAGATCTTACTGTCTTCTCGTTTATAGGTGGAGGTAGCTTCTCAATAGCCACTACTTTTGCACGATCCACTTGCAACCCTTTGGAGGAGATATGATAACCAAGAATAACACCTTCACTTACCATAAAGTGACATTTTTCCCAATTGAGCACCAAGCTAGCTTCTTCACATCTAATCAAGACTTTCTCAAGGTTAGCCAAACATATATCATAAGTATCACCAAAAACGCTAAAGTCATCCATGAATACTTCCATAATTTGCTCAATTAATCCATGAAATATCGACATCATCAATCTTTCGAATGTAGCCGGGGCATTGCATAGCCCAAAGGGCATGCGTCTCCAAGCATACGTTCCATAGGCACATGTAAAGCTCATCTTTTCTTGGTCATCCGGCGCAATCATGATTTGATTGTAGCCGGAGTAACCATCAAGGAAGAAATAATAGTTATATCCACACAAACTGTCTAGCATTTGGTCCAAAAAAAGGTAGGGAAAGTGGTCTTTACAAGTTGCTTTGTTTAACTCCCTATAGTCCACGCACACACGCCAACCCGTGGCAACTCTAGTAGCAATCACTTCATTATTATCCATTTTTATAATAGTCATGTCACCCTTTTTAGAAACAACGTGCAATGGTGATACCCAAGGGTTATCACTTATACGAAAAATTATGTTAGCACCAAGAAATTTCAAAACCTCTTTCTTAATTAGTTCTTGGATTATAGGATTAACACGCCTTTGAGGTTGAACCAAAGGTTTACAATTTTCCTCTAAACGTATTCTATGCATGCATAAAGAAGGAGTAACACCTTTAAGATCATCTACGGTCCAACCTATGGCCGATTTGTGCCTTCTAAGTACAACAAGCAATTTAGCAAGCTCACTATCATTAAGAGTAGAAGATACTATTACCGGACTCCTTTCTTCTTCATCAAGATATGCATACTTTAGGTGGTCGGGCAAAGGCTTCAATGCAATCCTCACCTCTTCTTCTTTTTCTTTACTTGCTTCATCTCCTTGCTTTATTGCACTTTCCTCCACTTTGATGTCCATGAGCATCTCATCAACTTTGGTATCCATGGGCTTCTCTTCCTTGATTCCTACATTATCAACAAAATAATCAATATCATTTACTTCATTATAATTAGGAATTTCATAACTAGAAGTAAAGAAAGGAATTTGAGCATCTTCAAATGCTTCTTGTATGCAAAGTTCAACCACATCAATAGAGTTACAAGAAGAGTTCTCCCTTGGATGCTTCATTGCATCTTGTATTGAGAAACGTAATTCTTCACCATCAAGCGTGAGGGTTAACTCTCCATTGTATACATCAATGACCGCACGAGCGGTTGCCAAGAAAGGTCTTCCTAGAATAAGGGGAATGTCCTTATCCTTATCCATATCAAGCACATAGAAATCCGCCAAAAAGGTGAAGTCTTTGATCTTCACTAGGACATCTTCAATGAAACCATTTGGAATTGTAGTGGATCTGTCGGCCAATTGCAATGTTGTGGACGTCCCTTTCAAATGGCCTTGATTCAAACTCTTGAAGATGGATAATGGGATCAAGTTAATACTTGCTCCTAGATCACAAAGAGCATTGCGTATCACACTATTTCCCACATCACAAACAATGGTAAAGCATCCCGGATCTTTCTCCCTTTGAGGTAGCTTCCTACTCAAGACGTCACTACATTCCTTTGTCAATTTAATCATTTTCGGCTCATCCACTCTTCTTTTTTTTAGCTAACAAGTCCTTCAAGAACTTAGCATAACTTTGCATTTGCTCCAAAGCTTCATAGAAAGGAATGTTTATGTACAATTTCTTGAAGACTTCCAAAAACTTGCTAAACTTCTCATCAAGCTTCTTCTTAGCAAAACATTGAGGATAGGGAACGGGCACAACCATTTTAGGTACCCCCCATTCATCTACTTCAACCTTATTCTTCTTTTCTCTTTCTTCTCTAGCCCTTTTCCACTTAGGGATATCTCACGTCTCCTCTACATGTCTACCCTTCTCTCCTTCTTCCACTATCCCTTCTTCCACCATACTCTCCTCTTCCTTCCCATGTTATTCACCTAATGGAATAGCATATTCCATACCAACTCCATCATCTAAATCATCATTCCTTTCCTCTTCTACCCCTTTTTCACAATTACTATCACAAGTCGATATTCTAGGTCCTTCATACCTTCCCCCACACCTCAATTCAATGCCTTTACAACCCTCACTAAATTGAAATTGGATTAAGGAAGACTTACATTCTCGAGCTCGTTGTCCACATAGTTTGGACACGTGTCCCAATCATACCTTTAAATCTTTGATTGGATCTCCATGAGCTTTACAAATTTGATCAAATTTCTTGTGCGTCTCTTCAAAACATCTTGTGTCTTCCCTTTTCATATCATCAAGTTGCTTGAGTATTAGGAGTAGTGTGTCATTGATTTGGTTAGAATGATCCTCTCTTTAGTTATAGGATGTAGAAGGTAATGGAGTATAAGGTGTATCTTGGTATAAATGTTGCTATGGGTAGGATTCTTGGTTTGAGTAAGTGTGAGGTTGATAAGTGTAAGATGTTGAAGGATTTGTAAAGTATGGAGAATACGAGGAATAGTTGTATCCGTCCATCTCGATAGCACAATCCTACAAGAAAAAACAAGTATCAACACTCACCAAAGAAGTATAGAATTAAAAAATAATAAAACATAAACTCAACTAAACAAATAGTCGTTTCCCCGGCAACGGCGCCAAAAACTAGTTTGCCTAGATTGTGTCTCACGCAAGTGCACATGGTCGTAGTAGACGTGGCAAGATAACCAAGTTAAAATATCGAACACAGGGAAACAGGAGATGCAAAGTAAGATTATTGTTTTACGAACTTGTCTACGAAAGCAATAAAAGGGAATGGGTATTTATCTACTAATCTTGTGCAAGAATGGTAAAAACTACCTATCACCTTTTTGCAAAAGTGAGCAAGACTGAGAACATGCATTGGTGTATTCCTCATATGGTTCATATGGTATCTTATCTCTCCTAATCATGTAGATCAATTGGATAATCAATTAGGCTTAACCTTGTAAATGTGTCTAGGTCTCCCTAATGACACTTTACACTCAAATTAGGTGACTAATCACTTAGGCAATTCTCATTGTACTAAGGACTTTCGTCAAACACTTAGCATGCATAACCTTCTATTAAGAACATTAATGGAAAAGCTCAATTCTCATGTCTTGCTAATTCCCTAATGGCCCAAATATACAATTAAGCATACAAAGCATTCATTCAATTCTACAATTGAGAGAATCAATCATCCAATATCTCATAACAATCATAGGATCAATAAAACCACCACATTACTACATAGGATTCATACACCAATGCATAAGAAAATTAGCCCATGGCTAATTGGAAATGGAAAACTACAATTGACAATCCAAACATCATTTCTAATTAGAAATACACAAGAGTTCAATGAGAACTTACCAAGAACAATGGAATTGGAAAACTATCTACAAACCTCCAAATGCTAACTCTTCATCCGTAATGAGAAAAATGAAATTGAACCGTACAAATATAGCTTGGAATGAGAAAAGAATTCAGGAACAAACGGATCGAAAATCCACCAGACGGATCGAAAGTAATGGAAGATTGAAGTTGCAAAATCTAATAAACCCACTTTGGTAACCTCTCTTAACTTCTAATCTAACTAAGAATCTCATAAAATGAAATGGAAAGTGAGAGTCTCCTTTGGAAATCTGAAGTCTCAAGTATTTATAGTACCCCTCATGCTTGGACCATTCCATCCCTCATTAAACGCGCGAAAGGACGAGAATACCCTCAAAATTGCCAAAACCAGACCCTGCGCTCGATCATGAGCTTAGCCACGCTCGGATGTGGTTTGTGTGTCTTGGTCGAGCGCCTGTCTTCATGTGGTCGAGCGCCAGCCATGTTGACCTACAGGTGAACATCGCTCGACCATAGAAGGGCCATGGCTCGAGCATCCTTCTTGAGCCGCTCGATCACAGTTCAACCTCCACGTCCAATTTTCGACTTTTTCATTTTCGATCCCACGGCTCGTCCAATCTTCCTAGAGTCTTCAATTGAGTATAAGAAACATCTCCATGAGCTCGGATTCCATCATTTTCTTTCCTATAGTCAGGAATTCCTCGTTTTTGCTCATTTTCACCTACAAAGCATACTTTCTTGCCAACACAGGGTCAATAGCACAATTCATAACATATTAGGGTCAAATGTGAACATAAACTCATCAAAACCATATAGAAATGGATGTAAAATGATGCAATTATGATCCTAATCACCTAATATGCTATATATTGTGTTTTTTACCATTTTGTGCACGAAAGTTGATTTTATAGGTTAAATTTGGCAAAATTGGAAATCCAAAACGATGTGAACCGAGAATTTAAAGAAGCTTAGATGATCAAGGGGAATACCCTAGGAAGCTTGGACGAGCTATAGGATTGAAATGGAAAAAGTTAAAAATGGACGTCGAAAAAGGACCTTTGACCGAGCGTTGACTAGCTCATGGTCGAGCGCTCGTGAGCTAATGACCGAGCTATTTTTTCCTACACCCTGGTCCAAGCCATGCTCGATGGCTAGTTGAGGAGCGCTCGATCAGCCATGATCGAGCGCCAGTGTGAATAAGATCGAGCCTGAGTCCGGATTTTGGCCAAGTTGAGGGCAATTTCATCTTTTTGTGCGTTTAATGAAGGGAAAATGAGTCTTAACATTGGGAGCACTATATATACCACAAGGATTAGATTTTGGAGGGAGTTCTATTCATTTTTTCTTAGTTCATAGTTTAGAGAGAGATTAGAGGTAGTTACCATTTGGGTTAGAAGTTAATTTTCAATCTTCTCTCTTTGATTACTTTTGATCCAACCGATAGATCGTTAATCCGTTCATTGTTATAGATTCCCCATTCAATTCTCTACATTTCTATGGTAGGATTTATCGATTGGAGTTCCGGATTAGAAGATAGCATTTCAAGGTTTGTGGATTGTATTTTCATTTCATTTACAATTGGTAAGTTTCCATTTAATTCTCATGTATTAGTGTTAATCATGAATGTTTTTAACTTAATTATTGTAGTTAGGTGTCAATTAGTCATGGGCTAATCCTTTTGTTGCATTAGTGTATGGATTCTATGGTGTAGTTTAATAGCTTGTTGATCCTATGCATGAATTAGTGATCTTGATGGATTAATTCTCTAATTTGATGATTGATTGAACTCTTGGTGTCATCACTTGGAAGTTTTGATCCTAATTGAGTTGGCAACACATTAGAATTGAGTTAATTCAATGAAGTTCTTAATTGATATTTGTGAACACCAAATGTTTGTGTTATTTCTTTTATGTCAATGAGAATTGCTTAGGAGCTAAGAACCTCTCAATTGGAGTATTAGGTGTTATAGTGAGAACTAAGCACTTGATAGAGTCTCTAGACTTGATTAATACATTAAACGATCTTATGCATGCTAGGATTGACAAGTTGTTAGATGAATCATAGTTGAGATACTCCAATGCACACAACCCCAACATTTGCCCATCTTACCCAAGGTGATAGTTAGAATTTACTTTACTTTTGTTGAAGTAGATAGAAACCAAAACAATTTCTTGTTTTCACTAGCTAATCACCTTTGTAATTTCACGGTATTTATTTAGTGTTGTATTTTTATCTCCCCCTAATGCCGGAAAGTGATCTTCATCGAATGTGCAGTCAACAAATCGATCCGTAAACTTATCCCCAGTTAAAGGTTTAAGGTATTTCAGAATAGTAGGAGATACAAAATCGATGTAAATACTTAGTTTCCTTTGTGGGACCATAGAGGTTCGCTTAGGAGGTGGTATTGGAACATAGACTGCACAACCGAAAGTACGCAGATGGGAAATATTAGGTTTATTTCCACGCACGAGTTGTAGAGGGGAATATTCATTATATGCAGTTGGTCGGATTTGGATAAGTGATGATGCATGTAGAATTGCATACCCCCAACATGAAACGGGTAAGTTGGTGTTATGAAGTAATGGTCTAGCGATTAATTTAAAACTTTTGATTAACGATTCGGCTAGACCATTTTGAGTATGAACGTGAGGGACCGAATGCTCCACTTTGATTCCCATTGTTAGGTAATAATCATCAAATGCCTTCGAGGTGAATTCACCGGCATTGTCTATTCGAATGGATTTGATTAGATGATCTGGGAATTGTGATTTTAATTCAATAATCTGGGCAATAAGCTTTGCAAAAGCAGTATTGCAGGTGGATAATAAAGTGACATAAGTCCACCTAGTGGAAGCATCAATGAGGACCATAAAGTACTGAAATGGTCCAGAAGCAGGATGAATAGGTCCACAAATATCTCCTTGAATTCGCTCAAGAAAATTAGGAGATTTTGTTCTTACTTTAGTACGAGACAGTCGTATTATTAATTTACCCATTGTGCATGCATCACATATGTATTCATTAACAGAAGGGATTCTGTTATTTGTAATGTTATGGCCAGTTGAATTGCATAAAATTCGACGCATCATGTTTTGTCTCGGATGTCCTAACCGCTCATGCCATAGTTTGAAAGAATTTAGATCATGATATTTTAAGTTAAGAGCTGTATGGAGATTGGAGGGTCTGATGTATGTGTAATACAAGCCAGACGAGAAAGAAGGATGTTTTTCTACAATCTAAATAGTGAGTCATTAAGAGATATTCACTATTGTCCTCAATGTCCGTCTCAATATGATAGCCATTTGCTCGAATGTCTTTAAAACTGAGGAGGGTACGCTTTGATTGTGGAAACAATAAAGCATTTTCAATAGTTAATTCAGTACCCATATGGAGGATTATCGAGGCTCTTCCGGAGCCAACAATTTGAATATTATCGTCGAAAATTGTAGTGAATCTTCCTTTCTTTTCAATTAAAGTTTGGAAAAAATTTCTATCTTTCAAAATAGTATGTGTAGTAGCACTATCTACTAAGCACAAATTATCTCCATAAGCAAACAATTGTACGTTTCGATATGAGGAATGCTAAGGAGAGTCAAGATTACAGACGCTGATTTATCAGCCGCACAAGGGGTCACTTAGGTCCTACTATATCAAATACGTATTAAATTTGTGGACAATAGTGATAATGTTCAAAGAGGTCATCCTTGTCTATGTCAAAGCCTGCTCCGGGCAGGTTGGTGTGGTGTGTTTCACCTTGAGCAGCCTTCCCCTTTTTGTCTTTTAGCATACATTGATATAATTCCACTAGATAGTTTGGAGTACGACACGTGCGAGACCAATGGTCATCGCATCCACATCTGTGGCAGACACGTTTGTTCTGAGAATTTGAGCTCGATGGTTGAGTAGATTTTTGATCTGGAGGTGCATCTTTGTCATTTGTACTTTGTTGTGCATTCTTGCGACCTCGGCCTCGTCTCCTACCACGACCTCGACTTCGGGTCAATCCACGGCCCGTATTGGCATTGTTTCCTTTTCCACGTTTACGACCTATAAAGTTCTTCCGAGCAGCATGTGCTTCTAGCACTGGTTGAGAACCAACTGGCCTTATGTTGTGATTTTTTATCAATAGTTGGTTGTGCTTTTCTGCAACAAGGAGTGCAGAAATTAGCTCAGAATGGGTCTTACATTCTTTGGCTCTGTACTGCTGCTGGAGTACAAGATTGTTTGCATGGAAAGTGGAAAGAGTTTCATTGCAAAGCCTTAGCTGAGTTATACTCCGTGACAGATTTAAATCTTGAAAGCGGAGGTTTAGCCAATCGTATTTGGCTTGGGGAAGGATCACATCGTGTTGTTGTTGGAAACGATCCTTCAGGGATCTCCATAACACAGATGGATCTTTTTCAGTGAGGTACTCATTTTTTAGATCCTTGTTGAGATGGTGTCTCAAAAAGATAAGAGCTAGTGCCTCCTGGGCAGTTGTGGATTTAGATCCTTGTCTAGTAGTGTCAGTAAGGTCCTTAGAGGCTAAGTGAATTTCAACACGTCTAGAGTCCATGTCAAGTAATTATGGCCATCAATTGTCAATTCATCGAATTCACATTTAGTGATATCAGACATGTTTTTGCTACAAAAAAAATTGATAAATGGAAATTTATTGTAATCTGGCACTAATTAAAATTAGTGATTTGTAGCATTTGATAATTAAGGCTCAAGAAAAAAAAAATGTTAAGATAAAAATTAATTAATTTAGGGGATATTAATTTTGGGCTTTTAATTAATATGATCTTTATTAATGGGACTTCGGGCCAAAAAATAATTATTGAATAACTAAGGTCTAAATAAAAAGATTTCATGGATTTTGTTAATGGGCTTCAGGCCTAATATTAATAAAAGATAATGTAGACTACAAGATTTTATTATACCATAACCTAAATTAAAGAAGGGCCTCAAAAAAAAATTATTAGTAATGTGGAATTTTATAAATTAGTGTATTATTGTGAATTTTATTCATGAGCTTCAGGCTCGAATGAAAAAATTAGTCTAATTTATAAATAAGCTGGCCCATTTTTCTCTTTTTTTTAAAAAAAAAAAGAAGAAGGCCCAAACTTATGAAATTAATCGCCCAATTTAATAAAGACCCAACAAAATAAAGTGGGCGGCCCAATTTGTAAATTCAGGGAAGAAGTCAAGGGTTTCTTGGGTTCAGATAGTAGTTGTCCAAATCCTTATTTTTCGCAGACTACACATTGGAAAAATCAAGGTTAGTGGCGGATTCTTCACTGAAAAATCGGGGCAGTCGGCATTCGTGCACCCGAGGTGTCGCCGTCATGGAGGTATCACCGCTGGTCGCGCGGTTCAGCGTATTGCCATCCGGCGTATTGCCGTTCCGGCTTCGTCCTTCGCCATCGCGTACGCTGTTCCGGCGTAGGAGATTTTGCAGCGCAGTCGCGTCGTCGGCCAGTAGCCTTCCTGGGCGTGTCCCACTGATGGGAACGCTCAGTGCCGTGCTGCAATTCGTATGTTGCCGGCACTCAGTACCGTGCTGCCGTTGGTCTAAACGGGATGCCCCTCCGTCGCACGTCCGACGATCTCCGTCGCGAGGAGGTGTCGCGCCAGAGGCGCCGTCTCCGTTGTTGCAGCTCGCGGCCCGTCACTCACAGAGGCGTCGCACAGTAGGTGCCGTCACACTCAAGGGCGGAGGCGCCGTGCATCGTCGGCTAGTTCGATGAGCCACTTCATGGGCCGAATCAATGGCCGTTGTGGCGCACGGTCGGCAAACGGTAGGTTTCATTTTTGCTTTGGGCAATTTGGACAATATCTGATTGTTGATTTTGGTCACTGAAACTGGTATTCGAAAAATTTGGGATTGATTTCAAATTGAGAAAAATTGTTTCAGGTTTTGAGAATGTATCCCAAAAAAATGTTTATGGGTTTAGGATTTAATCCCTAAAAGACATTCAATCGATTGGTTTCCATGTTTTGTTATGCAGTCATGTACATAAACATACAAACAGGATATAGCATATGATCGTGAATTATGAAAAACATATATATTGGACAAGGATCAATTTTGCAGGAACATTTGAGTATATAAGTTCATGAATTTCATGTACAAAAGGACATGACGAATCAAAATATAATATGCAAAATATATATATTCAGATACACATATAAACAAATACAGATCATATAGGATCATGACGGCAGGCATATTAATCCTATTTTGCAGATTAGCATATGCAAGAAAAACATATATTCTGCATGCATAAAACCTAATCATGAATTTTTCAGATTATAATAACAAAAGAAAAACTCACGGTTTCAGCAAATAAGAATTAAAATTAATCCCTTTAGCCGTTCTAGAAAATCCGTTCGCAAATCCATTCCTCAGATGACTAGAACTCGTGCTGTTTACTATGACTGCGTATGAAGTTGTGTTTACAAGAGTATAGAATACAACGTTATATAGTAAAGTATCCTAACCCTAAGCCCATAGGCCTAAAGCCCAATGGACCAAATATATTATTATGTCCATATAATATATAATTTAATATATTACAACAGAAAGAAGGCACCATTTCTCATTCTTTGATAGGAAGTTGAGATAAGAAAACGTGGCATTTTCTTAGGCCACAATTGAAACACAACCACTCCTTCAGCAGTAAAGAAGGAAAGAGAAAAGTGGGTTCCTGCTTTCACCACCTACCACCATTCGCAGCTCATCTTCACGCCGGAATGCACTCACCGGAAGATATGACCACATTCAATTGCTCGTTGCCGTCGATACCTCTCAATCGCCGGACCGCAGCAAGAAGACCCACTCGAAGAAGCAACCGCCGCCGCCCCATTCGTTCGTATGCCGTCGAAGACTCAAAATCTTGTTGCCGAAAATTATGGAAAGCACCGAGCCCAGCCGCCCCTGTTTGTCGCTGAGGAAGAAGACCTCCACTGTCGCAGTAGCAAGTCGAGGTCCTCTCCACCATTAACGCTCACACCAACACCGGAAATTAGATGGAAATGAAAGCCTCATCACGCTGTAAAAGTGAGAGGGAGACATTGAAGCCGTCCCTGTTTGTGCGAAGTCCGCCGAAAATCGTCTTCCCCCTGCCGGAAGCCATTTTTCGCGCCTGGAACACGAGCTCAACCCGCCAACAGCTGCCGCCATTCCTCATGCCTGAAAATGCAGAGTCTTGTTGGTCCCAAAACGAGTAAATCAATGTATGGGGGGGGGGGAATACACTGATGTCAGATTTTCCGAAAATCCTCAGAAAATACTCTTACACACTCAGTCAAGAAGATCCTGATAACACTCACTACACTGATAGTCCGCAGGGGCAGCAGGGACAAGTCAGTAAGGAGTCAGATAGGCTGAGTATGAGTTTTGTGCTCAGAAGCTCAATAGAGATAACAAACCTACTGACTGCTCGGAAGCGAGTCGGTTGGACTACTATCTCAGTAAGCAAGAGTACGTGCGGAATGTGAGCCCTTAAGTTCTACTCGTTTTAGTTTCTAAAAATGTTTTCTCTGACTTTGCTTAGAAAATGGTGATTAAGGCTAGTGCAAAGTTTTAAAGGTCAGGATGATTGGTTCAGCCTGATTGTTTCAAAATAATGCAAGTATGCTCAGTTTATAATGATGACAATTATGATACTGAACAAGTATGTAAACAGCACATAAGGGACTTTTTAACGTGGTTCGGAGATAACCAACTCCTACGTCTATGGCCTGATTTAACAGGAAGTGATCCTCTTCCACTGAGGATCAAAACTTGATTTTTACGTGCCAAGGGACACGAGTAGCTTCCTTCCTCTCTAAGGAACTTAGCCCCTGAGTGGTTTTACAAGTCCTAGTCCTCACTAACCAACCTTCCTCACAACCTGAGACCCTGGTATTCTGATTCCAACTAACGATAGCCATAGCAATACAAATCGATGCTAAAGATTAGAGTTATCAATATAAGCAAAATACAGAGTGAATCCTACTACAAAACTAGGGAAATTTAATTGCAGAGCGTTGCTTTGAGTGTGCTTTGAGCGCTTGGATTCTTGAGAGCTTTCTCTTGGAAATTTCCTGTTAGTCTTGAATGGGTGCAAGGTTCTCTGTATTTATAGGCAGATTTGAAATAGATCCGTTGGAGGAGATCTACCCAAATCTTCCGATTTTGGGCTAGTTGCAGGCTAGATGTACTTGTTGACCTTTTACCATGCTTAATTTGGAAATTCTGTCCCGCCGCCTGCAACTCTGAGACGCATTGAATGCCGCATTATTTGCTGCGCAGACTACGTACATGCATGTCCATTGACGATTGGCTCTCCGTACAAACGGCTAGTTGTTCGTCTGACACT
This sequence comes from Prunella vulgaris, assembly GCA_026898435.1. Classification (NCBI taxonomy): domain Eukaryota; kingdom Viridiplantae; phylum Streptophyta; class Magnoliopsida; order Lamiales; family Lamiaceae; genus Prunella; species Prunella vulgaris. The sequence goes on along the minus strand of JAPKLY010000508.1, from coordinate 112,080 downwards.
TGTCCTTCCTCGTTTTGGGAAGAGGGGAAAGTTAAAACCCCGTTTCATAGGACCTTTTGAGATCCTAGACAAGGTCGGAGACGTAGCCTATCGCTTAGCCCTACCACCTGAGCTATCCCAAGTGCACAACGTCTTCCACGTCTCATCCATCCGAAAATATGTTGGAGACCCAAACCACATTATCAACTTCAAGGACTTAGAGATAAGTCGTGACTTAGCATACCAAGAGGTACCGGTGTCCATACTGGGAAGAAAAATGCACACCTTGAGGAATCGGAAGGTCCCTCTAGTACTAATTCACTGGAGCCGACACGGCAAGGAGGAGGCCACTTGGGAACGAGAGGACGAGATCCGCGCGAAGTATCCACAAGCCTTTGATCACCTTGGTAAGTCAAATTTCGAGGACGAAATTTCTTTTTAGGAGGGTAGGATGTAATACCCCGAACCAAATTAGATTTTTTTTCTATTTATATTACATTTCATGTTATTATATTTATATATTTTTGCTTGATTGATCTTTTACTCCTTTGAGGACACTAAGTTTTAAAATGAGTGCTTTCTACTTGACGGTTGGTTCAAAACCGGAACCGGAAGCACTCCTAGCACCGTAACTATGAATCAAATATTAATAAATCATTTGAACGACTGAAATAACATTCTAAAAGGGATTTTAAGACCCTTTGGGTGTAAAAGATTTATAAAAAATAAAACCCTGGACGTTTGTCGCCAAATGTCGAACCGAAAACTCTAAAATTTGAAAAACTTCGATCCGACGAGTAATTGCGGATCTTTATTAGAACTTAAGTAATAAAATGGGTTAAGCATAAGTTTTAATTAACAAATACAAGATATAAAATTTTAGGCTTACAAAATGAGCAAAATATTAATTTTCGGAGCCCAAAACGCGACCGAATAATATTCGTTTTCAACCCCGAAAGCCATATCGCGTCCCAAAATACAGTTAGAACTCAAATTCCTCTCCTAAATCCCCTTATGACCGAAATTATCAGCTGGAATGAAGAAATGTGAAGTCAAAAAAATGCCCATACCCCTAAATTAAGGAGTCATACCTTCTTTCCTATTCTCTTACCTAACATTGACTTCTCTTACCTCCAAATGAGTAACTTTGAATGGTCATATGCTCCCATTTCCTATATATGAATTATCTTAGTTCATTCCCTACCTTGAGCAAAGAAAAGAAAATCAACAAACTCCCTTCTCACTCCCTCACTCAACTTTTGGTCACCATACTTACAAAGGGTAGAGAGATTTTCTTCTCCCATCTCCAACAACAAGAGAGCTTCCTTCCTCAAGTATCAAGAAATCCATGGAGTTAGGTTGAAGGTTGGAGTCATTTCCTTGCAAAGAGGAAGCCAACATCTCTCCCTCTCTCTTCTAAGTTCATGTTTTTCCTCTCCACTTCTCCTAACTTACTCCATTGCCTTGTTTTAGCTCAAAACCAAAGTATTCCTCCAAGTGGTGCTCCATTCCTACAAGCTTAAGGGTCAAGGGACAATAAAGCTTCTTTTGTTAACAAGAAAAAGGCTCCAAAGGTTGTAAAACCCCAACTCAAAACATTTGGTTTTCTTGCATGTATATGTGAGCTATGTGTGTTTATTGTTCCATATTTTTAGAGACCATGAAACCCTAGGACATTATTACTTTCCAATGTTCAAATGCATGATGAATGAAGTCTAGAATGATGTTTTTGAAGGAGTTAAAATGTTGGTTGCATGGTAGTTATGAAATTGAAAATGTAAGTGAAAGCATGCATACAAATCACACACTTTATGCACTGACCTCGAATTTCGTACAGAATTCGGACCTCATATGTTATAAATTTTTGGATGATGCTTATATGGTTGGAAACTACATCAAGTTATCTTTCATTTGAATCTAGTTTGAGAATTTGTGGAGTTTTCATTAATTATAAGTTATGAATTTTCTAAGAAAGTGTGACAAAATGCCCCTTATTTCTAAAGTATGGATTTTCTGGGAGTAATCTGTTCATGAAAGAATTATTTTAAAATTTTTATAAATTACTACATGAAGTTAAGTATCTTCATGATTTATTTCACGATTTTTGGAGATGTGTAAATATTTTTACCAAAATTATTTCGAAAGTTGCTCAATTCTGGAAAATTCTGGAACAATCTGCCATGTTTTGGGAACTAGCCTAGAACTCATATTTTCCTACACCAAATGATATGAAATAAATTTTATATGTAATTTAGACTTGATGGGTTAGTCACTGTAAAAATTTCATGATTTTTGAATGAGTTTTGATATTTTTAGAAAATTCTCCAAGTTGGTATAAGTGTGGGTCAACATGCAAACTGCAGTACTTGAATATTGTTGATTATGTGTTATTTCCTTGTTAGAAGGAAAACAAATATTTTCCCATGAGGAAACTAGTCTAAAGCCTTGGTGAATTCTATGTGAATGCATAAGTTATATGAATGGCATGATATTTAGTGTTGATTTTAGATTAAGGACCATATGTTTCTTATTTGCCTTGAGAAAGGAAAATACGAAGAACCTTGTAAGATCCTAACAAAGTTGAGTATGCTAAATGCACCTAGATAAGAACCTCAAGCTACTAATTACCGTAAAACATTTTATTAACTTCTTAAGTGAACAAAAATGCTAAGTAAAGTGTATGTCCTTATCAGACTAATTGTATAAATCTTAACAAGAATTCTTAAACATTAATAACTGAAATACAACGAATGGTGCTAGGTCTAAGTGTGCAAACGGTGACGAGAATTACTGGTGAAAGGAACGGTGATTGTTTTGCAAAAAGGAAAGCGTTTAAGGTGGGTGGCATTTACTGTATTGCCTTGAATATTATATGGACTATTGGTGTATTTGAATGAAAATGTTTTGACCTTTGGGTCCGATTACAAGGTTATTACCCAAATGCCTACGGGTAAAGTATCTCAAATGATATGTAGTGGTCTGGCTTCTGTAGCTAGGCGCCGCGGTGGACAGAGCCTCAGGGCTATATCTCAAATGATATGTAGTGGTCTGGCTTGTGTAGCTAGGCGCCACGGTGGACAGAGCCTGAGGGCTATATGATTAAAAGTATCTCAAATGATATGTAGTGGTCTGGCTTGTGTAGCTAGGCGTCACGGTGGACAGAGCCTACGGGCTATATGATGAATGATGAGCCTTTGTGGCTATGAAAAGTGTTTTTACAAAATGATACGTTTGCATACTACCAATATGTATAGTAGCGTACAGGTCGCCCACACTGAGAATTCAAATCTCACTCCCCTACTTTTAAATCCTTTTTCAGGTCTCGATGACGGGGAGTTTGCGCCAGTGGAGGAGTGATACTACTTCCCTACCAAAGTGTTTTAAATTACTCGTGAAAATGAGACTAGTAGTTTTAATATGACTTAACTAATATGCCGAGGCGGTAAACGTTTATAATTTCCTCGATGATGGTGTGTAATATTTATCAGAACTATCTATTTTGCGCCAAACTTTTATAACGATCGTGTGTGTGATATTTTGAAAATGGCCACTGCCTTTTATAACCTTAATGTATGCTTCCGCTGTTCATGTGATGTTACTTGTAGTTTTCAAAAAAAAAATTTAGTCCGGATTTTTGGACATTAAGTGACGACTCGGGTTTCTAGAATGCCAAGAAACACTTTGGAAAAACTGGGGCGTTACACAGATTGTCCCAACAATTTTCCCCTTTTTGATTATGCCAAAACCCTTAAGAAAATTCCTAACCATCTATACAATTCACTGACTTAGTCAGTGAAACAACTCAATACCTCCAGACAAACTAGGCACTTAGTCTATAAGATGGAAACAAGGAAAGGGTTAGTACAGTTCTTGATAAGAATGCAGAAAAGTAAAAGTCAGGAATCAATAAGAAGTTGTACTCAGGAAAACAAATTACTTCATTAGATATTTCAGAGAAAAGTACAAGGATCCTGAAGCTATTACATAGGTTTTCCTGACAACTAACTCCTGAAGCACTACTCTTCGTCAGCATTCCACTTGGCCCGTAGGATCTCATACATGTCCAGCACTCGGAACAAGATCTGATTCATCTTGTCCCGATCGTTCAGCACGCCAACTACTCTGCCAATCCGAACGACCTCTTCCTGAATGGCTGTTCGATCCAGCTGATTGGACTTGTCGTAGAGTGGTGGTGGATATCTGATGAAGTCAGGAGGAGCGATCTCGACACCCGCGATGTCAGCGTGTCTCACCACTTCAAACCAAAGATCAGAGTGCTTCTCCATCATCCAGTGGTGCAGAATTGACTCCTTGTCATCGGGAAGATCATCCCACAATATTACCACATGAAACAGATATGACCACCGATTCTGGATAGGGATCCATCTCTCCAGCATCTCAACCTGAATGAACTCTTCGACCATCTGAGCCTGAGGAGGGCCCTGATCCAGAGCAACCACCAACTTCCTCTGAGCCTTCTTCCGAGATCCTGAAGCCACCTTTTTCTGCTTCTCGATCTACGAAATCAGATACTCCTGAGTCGCTTTCAAGCGTTGGATCTGACTGAGTAGCGAAATCTCCTTCATCTTCGCCTGCTTCTCCGACTCAGTCATCTCCATCTTCTTCTGGATGGTTGATACTGGATACATTGCTTCCTCCATTTTCGTGAAAAGAGGCTTCAGGGCGGGATCCTTAGAAGACTGCCTCAGTCTCTTCGGATCTGATTCTGATTCAGCATCAGCAGGATTCTCTGCCTCAGCAGCAGCAACTGACCTCTTTCTCTTTCTTTCAGCAGCCTTCAGTTCAAGGGGGAAGATCTTCTTCTTGGCTTTTGATTCCCTCCTTCCCCCTTTTGGCATCATCAGTGTTGATTTTGTCAACCACCTCTTCGACTGAGCCTGCAAGAATTTCAACCCAGCATCCATGTCATGTTGTTTGCCCTGAATCTGTCCGACCTGACTAACCAGAACCCTCAGGTCCAGACTCAACCCCTTTATCTCCTCATGATGTTCCTTCTTCAAGCGGGACTCCAGAACCTCAAATTGAGATGTCACCTCCGCAGAAGCTGCAGTACTAACTTCTGTTTTCAGTTGATCCACCTTGGAGTCCAGAGCACCCTGAGCCTGCCTCATCTCCTCAGAAATCTCACTTCTGATTTCAGCTTTTACATCCTTCTTCAGCTGAGCCAACCTTGCATCGATCAGTCAGTTTATTTTTTCCTCCACCGCCTGATCAATCAGCTTGGTCATCTTCGAGTTCTGCTCAGCCAAGGCATCTAAAGTCATCCTCTTGCAGTCGCGAAGCGTTTCCCTTGCTTGCCCTACAACAGTTGCGACCTCCACAGCGTGAGATGTTCCAAGTTCTGACAGACAGTCCAGACCATCATTCATCTCTTTGACCATCTGATCCTGATCCCGTTGCACCTTCTTCATAAGATTATTAATCAGTGCATTATAGATATTGAACCGATTAATTCTCGTGTTGTGTATGTTCAGCATTCTGCGGACACCAGCATGCGCTCGCAACCACATATACTATCTCTGAATGCGTCCGCCAGGAATAGGAACAAGATCTTCTAGACCCTCTCCTGAAGCCTCAGCAGTCCCGGGTCTGGGGAGTGCGTCATCGGCTGGTGTACTGACCCCTTTAGTCACACCTTGCTTATCGGAGTCAGCAATCATCACAACTTCCTTTCCCTTCTCCACCTCCTTCTCAACATCTATCTCCTGAACACCCTGCACATCCTGAACCTCACCCTCAACAACCGTCGGAGATATCGCCAGCTCCATACCTTCCCTTTCATTCCTCTTAGGCTCAGCAATAGCAACCAAGGGGTAGATTTTCCTGACTGTCTCCACAAAGTCAGGGATCCTAATAAGTTGGTTCAGGGTATTCACTTCGAAGGCGTCGAAGAGTGCTGCTTCTTCATCAGCCAGCTTATCCCATCCTTCTTTTCGCCAAGGATGGCGAGTTCAGGAAATGTTGCTCTTCTGATCGTTGCATAAGTGCGGAGTTGCAACACTGCTTCTTTCTGAGCAGCAGTAAGATCAGGGAACCGCCTATCAACTATATCGGTGGCCTGATTTCGAGCCAGAATCTCAAAATCAGTAAGCCTATCCTCTTCAGGGGCTGGAAACTGCCATGGAGCCTCAGAATGCTCCTCTACTTTCTCTTCCTTCTCCTCTTCCTCCTCCATCTTCTCAACATTCTCACCTTCTTCACCTTTTTCCTCCTCAGCAACCTCAGCAGCGGGTTCCCCCTGAGCGGGTTCCCCCTGACCTTCTTCAGAGCGAACCTCCTCGTCCTAATAGTCAGCAACCACAGAATGTATTACATCATCAGCTTTATCTTGTTCATACAAAAATGGTGGTTCTGAAGGTGCAACCTCCGGAACTGCAGCAATAGGAGCCACCTCTAGAATAGTCTGATTAGGGTGCCTTTCTGGAGTCGTCTGCTGAATTGCTGTCTCTTTCTCCTCAGCCTTTTCTTTTACCTCCTCCTTCTTCTTCTCGCCCTCAGCTGATCTTTTAAACTTGAAGGTCAGAGTCTACTGCTTAGTCTTGGGTTCAGAGGACTTAGCAGTCTTTTCTTCAGCTAACTTGTGAACTTTTACCTCAGCAGGCTTGCTCACTGGAGCCTTCACCGGAGCCTGCTTGCTCGCCTGAGCCTTGACTTCTGAAGTCGTGCTCGCCTGAGCCTTTCGTGAGGTTTTCTTCTTCTTCTTCTTCTTCTTCTTCTTCTTCTTCTTCTTCTTCTTCTTCTTCTTCTTCTTCTTCTTCTTTCCAGCATCATCAGAGAGAGATATGAAGAGATCAACTCGGGCTGGAATATCGATGGCCTGAGAGACATCAATATCTCCCACTTTCAGCCTCTCCACCATCATGGAGATCTTTGTGCCAAAGTGCATAGTTTTGGAGAAGGTGGCCTGACCCTCCAGGGAATACTCGATTTTCTTGGTCTCAGCCACCAGGAGTTGGAGAAAGTACTCCTCCCAGTTGAAGGCAGTAACTAGGCTCTCCTTTACTTCCATCATGATGTTGAGCTTAGGCCTGGAGATCTACTCCAATCCTCCAACGATCCCCATAACACTCTGGCTCGTCAGGTCAAAGAAGTGACGTGCAGACGACCTGAGCACAGACTTGTTCAGTCTCGCCTTGACTGACACCATTTCATTACAGAGAGAGTTGATGAAGTCTTGCTCAAGGCCAAGTCCATGTTCATTGGGAATCTTCCCTGAGCTAGGAAGGTTGAACGTCCTCTTGATAAAGGTCCTGACGTTCACAATCGTCCATTTCCTCTGAACTTTCTTCTTACCCTTCACATCCACCGTGAAAGAAGTTGGGATGCAAGTCTCCCACCCACCGTCCTTGTTCTCCGTCATCTTCAAATAGAAGGCAGCAACAAGTCTGGGGTATAACTTCTCTGGCTTCACCGTGACAAATCTGAGAAGCCCAGCGTTCTCAAAATATTCACGAGTGAGTGTGATGTCTTGGTGGTTGGAGGAGAAATCTGCAATGGGTTCATAGTTCACCTGCTCCTTCAAGTGAAACAAGTTATCAAAGGAGTTTGCAGATGGGGAAGCCATGGATGAATGCTTGTTAGTTGCAGAGAGAGAGAATTAGCAATATAGCAAGAGAATATTTGGGGTGCGTAAAGGACGCAAAGTATGGATCCTCTCCTATTTATACTAAAGATTTAGTTTATGTGGACGGTTCAGATTTAATGACTTTAGGGATTCAACGATTAGGATTAAGACCGAAAAATGCATGTACGTGGATTGAGAAGTTTCGGATTTCAAAGGTCATAATTCAAAAACTTTATCGGAAACAGTTCTCGCCTCCTCCGCATTAAATATCCGTCAGAGGATGTCCGTATTTAATTCAAATAATTGCATTAAATAATAACTGAATATTAAATGAACGGCTGGGATTGTACGACATAAAATATTTGATTTGACTATACGACAGACAAGATCAAAAGGTGATGCAAGCAAGATATGATGACTAAAATAAATCAGGAAAGCATACCAGTCAGTCAGATATAGTCATCTGACTGATACCACTTATGACCTATCAGGGTGACAAGCCCTGAATTCCGTGTCCTGATCCTTAGCCAGTCTAAGCTGAACATCCTTTGTAAATGTTTGTTCCCCCTGAATGTCGTTCACTTCTCTCTTCACAACTCATCCTCCTGATCCTGAGTTAGTCATTCCTCCATACCATCTTGTTCAATCCTCAACCAGGATTCATACTGAATTCTCTAAACCTTGGTCAAGAAGTCCTAACTCTACTGACAACTCAACAAACCTGGTTTCAGGCAAAGCCTTAGTCAGGAAGTCAACTCTCTGCTTGTCAGTAGAGATCCTCTCCATCCTTATATCCTTCTTCCACTACAGGAAATCACACATTCCGTGATGAAATTTTGTGTGACGACACAAAATTCATCACAATATGTTACCTACAAGTGACAAATTTAATTTTCGTCACCAAAAAGTGAGAATTCGTGACGAATTTTCTTTTTGTCGCCACTAGTATTTTTTTTCGTCATTAATTCAAAATTTTCATGACAAAAACAAGAAATTCGTCACAATAAACTTTGGTGACAATATTCATAATATTTAGTGATGATATTCAACTTCATGAAAAATAGTATTTTTGTGACAATTATACGTTTTGTCATTAATTATTCCAAAGAATTGGTGACGCACTTAATTCGTCACACTATTATTCAGTGACGATTGTCATTGTAATTAGTGACGATCATAGTCGTCATATAATATATAATATTAATGACAATTTTATGTTTCATCGCTAATTGTTCATAGTAATTAGTGACATATTCTTTCGTCACCAATATTGATACATAGTGACGATTAATAATCTTTTTTTAATGACGCACTTATTTCATCACAATGTTATTCGGTGACGATCTCAATTTTAAGTGGTGGCGATCAATATTGGTCATATAATATAAAATTTTAATGACAATTTTATGTTTTATCGCTAATTGTTCATAGTAATTAGTGACATATTCTTTCGTCACCAATATTGATATATAGTGACGATTATTAATCTTTTTTTAATGACGCACTTATTTCGTCACAATATTATTCGGTAACGATCTTCATTTTAATTAGTGACGATCAATATTGGTCATATAATATTCAATTTGTATGACGGTTTTATGTTTCGTCATTAATTGTTCATAGTAAATAGTGACAAAGTATGTTGTCACCAATATTTATATATGGTGACGATTAATAAATTTTCAATATAAAATATAGATTTTACTGAATAAAATTGTGAATATAAAATTTATTAAAAAAATTTGTTTATTAAGGTTTGATCACAAAACCTTTCGATTAAACTTGACAAATAGACAAATTAACGACCAAATAGCTAGATAATTTTTATTTTTATTTGATGTTTATTATTTATTATCTTTTTGCCAAATAATCTAGATAATTTTTATTTTAATTTGATGGTTATTATTTATTATCTTTTGTCAAATAAGCTAGAAAATTTTTATTTTAATTTGATGTTTATTATTTATTATCTTTTTGTCATTTTTTAATTTTTTTCGTATAAAACATAAATTATATTAAAAAATAAAAAAATATAAATTTTAATCCATCAAGGTTCAAAAATGGGACCCTTTTACCTAAAGAGGATAACTACACCACTGACCAAACACTACATTTGTCTTAGGTATTTTAATACAACGGCACTTGAACCTATGACCTTTCCAACAATTAACTTACCTTTCACCAACTAAGCTACACATAGCTTGTTTATTGAACATGAAAAAATATGATAAAATAGAATCTCTATTACTCCCAATTAAATTCTTGGAAAGTTGATAACTAAAAAAGAAATTAAATTCTTGGAGAGTGGATAACTAAAAATTTGGGGTGACAGAGGCTCGAACTCTCGACCTCAAGATCACTCAGAACTAGAAGACCTACGTGCTAGCCAACCCCCCCACACACGTAAATTTTTTATATATTGTAACTAAAAAATGGATTCTTAATATTGTTTAAAAAAATATGATAAAAAAAATCCCCAATACTCGCCCTAGCTCCCCAATTTCGGCGTGAATCAAAGAGAAGTTGCGTGAATTGTGAATTTTGGCGCATTCAGCAACCAGAAACCACGACAAAATTTGGCGAACTCCGACCAGAAATTCAGCAACCAGAAACCGCGACGACAGTTTGGTGTGATTATCAATTTGATTAATGATTTAGTGATTCTATTTACAAGTATTGATGTTGGGATCCTAATAGTATCACTCTTTTGTGAGGATGGTATTAGGAACTACTCAATCTAGTATTACATACTATTAGGTTATTTCCTAGTACCATCCTCACAAAAGAGTAATACTATTAGATTATTTCCTTAATTTTTAGTTTTAAATTACTACTAAAAATAAAAGTTTTGCAAGATATTATCTATTTTAGTTTTAAATTACTTAGATTAGATATAAAAAAAAATTTAGTTATTGTACTCTTGTTTGGACACTTAAACATAAAAATAAACAATAATGATAAAAAAATTCTCATTAAAAATGAACGCAAAAAATTGGCTCTCATTTTCCCTCCACTAATTTTACCAAATAAATTCGAAAATAAAGATCAAATATAAAAATCAAAGTCTATTTTCCTCCTACTATTATCCCACTAGTATATCACCCGTGTATCTGCACCGTTTGTAAATATAAAATATATATAATATTCATTTTTATTATTGTTATTTTTATATAAAAATGTGTATTCTTTTATTGTTGAATAAAGTGTAGAAAATATTACATGCACGATTAAAATTTATCACATGTATTTTGATAAATGATAATCTTTTAATGAGACAATCAGTGCAAAATTCTTAATTATTTTTTATTTTTTAAATTAAACTTACTTTTTATATCATCAGAAGTTACGATTAACAAACTAATAAAATTGATAAAATTACAATTAAATAATTAAAAGAAAGTTGTATTTGTTATTTTACAAAAAAATATAATATATATTTATTAAAAAATTATGCATGTTTACAAATATTAATAAAGTATACTTTTTTATTTAAGATCACACTCATTTATTATTTTTTTTAATGTGTAATCTCATAATATAAAAATGGCTGTGCACCAAATAAAATTAGCACATCATCTTGTACTAAATATATTTAAATAAAATAAATAAATGAGAAAGTTGGGCCAAGATTTCATTAATGGCCCATGAGACTTATAACTAAACCTAAAATTTCAGAAACCCACATTGTACCATCTATTATACTCTAGTCTTGTTTCTTCCTCAGTCATTACCACGGATTTTCAGCGGCCAGGCATCGCTGCCTCCTCCACCTCAACCGCATGTGCCGCCCATGCCTATGCGCTACATCAGACACAGTCGCAACCTCGCTGCCACACGAGACGCACCCCCTGCCGTCCACGGCCACGCCACGCTGTCAACTGAAGGTATAATTGAATGTGATTATATTTTATTAGGGTTTCAAAATTATTTTTTACAAACGGTTTGCGATTTTGTGACTAAAAATTAGGCGTCCCTGTGAATGGACAAAAAATAACAAAATTAGATTTGGATACGATGGTTTAAAGTTGATTGTTCACTCGACAAAATGGAGGCTATGAGTAGTAGCTATGGTGATGATTATCACAAGCAATTATGCTTCGAAAGACTAGTGCTGAGCCATTTCTATCATCCCCTGCTGCCCAATCAATTACTGTGCTTGCCCGATCTTATTCATTGAGGAAGATTCTTTCATGGAGTATCTCCAGAAATTAGGTATTCATTCATCATTCATCAAATTCGATAGAAATTAGTATATTTTGTTCTTGATAAATTATAATAATATGATTATTTTGGTTGAGAAACTTAGGGTTAAAATCGTATGTTTTGCCATAATTTTGGAAATATTGGAATTCTCTCGGAAGCCGTTTATATAAGACGTCAATTCTGCCCTTTATTTATCAATGAATTGGTTTTGGAGCCAAAAAGGGCCACTGGCAGTCTTTAAACTTTTTGAAATGAGATTTTAGACGTGATTTAGTGGACAAATCCTAACCAAAACAATTTTCCAAATTTGATTAGAATATATACCCTACTTATTAAGATATATTCACGTATGTACCCATGTTTATTTATACTCAATCAAAGCCAAAAACCTCTCAAACCCTTCTTTCTAATCGTGAATCATCAGCCTACTCTTCAATCGTTTCCTTTCTCCTCTCATCAACAGAGTTTCTGGTAACTCTTCCCCTATTTGTGTTCATACATTTGTAGTTCTTGAGTTGCTAGTAGTTCTGCTACTTGTCATAAATATGTGGTTTTTGATTGTTGTACTATTTTCACTATTTTTTCAGTTCTTGAGTTGCTAGTAGTTCTGCTACTTGTCATAAATATGTGGTTTTTGATTGTTGTACTATTTTCACTATTTTTTCATAAATCATCGAACTCTGGCGCATTAGATGAAATAAAACATGAATTTCACTAAAAATAACGAGTTAGACTTTAAGGTGGAATTGATTCATGATTTTGACTGAAACGGTCAAGATTCTGAAGTTTTTTACGACTTATTCTGATTTAGTTCACTTGAGATCATATTCATAGCATGAGTTAAACTGATTAGGTAGTATGAATCAGATGTTTTCCATAAGTTAGACCTGAGATGAATCAGATTGTTTGCCATAAGTTAGACCTGAGATGAATCAGGTGTAAAAGAAGATAAATGTAATGAGTATGCAATGGTCCAATGGAAAAGCTTAAAACTGAAAACTCTTGTGAATTCTAAGAGTTCAGATGTTTGCCATAAGTTAGACCTGAGATGAATCAGATTACAATAAGTTTATTCTAATCAGAAAACCAAAAATTATTAAAAATTCCTACTATGGTGTATAATGTGTGAAGTCTTTAAGGCTTCCTTTACTATGGTGTATAATGTGTGAAGTCTTTAAGGCTTCCTTTAGTATGGTGTTTTAAGTTGGTTTATACTTTTGATTTGTGGGTTTTTCACTTTCATTTTTTCTGTACTATGGTTCCTAAAATGCTTCTTTGGATTGAAAAATTTATTTCGTGGAAGTCTATATCTTTCTCGAAGGTGATGTGATTGAGGCTTATTATGACATTGTGAGGTGTTTGACTTGCTAATTAAATTAGAAAATTCATCTGATATAATTTTTTTTATAGGTGATATCTACAGAGGAGAAGATTTCATCATCGTCGATTGAAGTGCAAAAAGAAATAATATCATGGAAATTAGTTTTAGAAATATATAAGACTTTGGTTTTTTTAGTTTATTATTTCATTTAGTATTGATAACAGTTATTGTTGATTGCTTTCTATTTATGGAGTTTTTTTGTTAATTAATGCAAATTAAAATTTTTTCTTTAATTAATTTAATTTTTGTTGTAATATTTACTATTTAATAATTGATATTAATATATCTAGTATTATTATTAATTTAATAAATATAAAAATTCAAATAAATTGACAATAAAAGTAATTACTTGACGATAAAATAAATGCGTCACAATATTATTATTTTTATGATGAAATAATATTGTCATTGTATGTTAACTAATCATGACGATATACATCATTATTATACCAATTTCTTTAGTGACTATTATTATCATCGTCACTGAATAATATTTTATTATGACAGAAATATTTGTCACCATTTCACATCTTTTAACGACGACTAATATTTTGTCACTAAAGTCTAATTTTCTATGACGAAATTTAGTTGTCATTATATCTATATATATAACCACGATCAATTTTTTTGTCATTTTTCTGCATTTCTTTCATGACGAAAAATTTGAAATATGACAAAAAATATATTGTCACCACATCTGAACTATCAGTGATGATTATTATTTTCGTCACTAAATAGTATACTACAGTGACGGAAATAATTTGTCACAATTTCCACATCATTTAGAGACAATAATAATTTTGTCACTAAATCATACTAATTAGTAACAAATTTTGTCGTCATTATATATGCACACATATAACAACGATCAATATTTCGTCACCAAATAACAACTCTTTCATGACGAATATACAAAATGTGATGAAATAATTAATCTAATTGTGACAAAATTAACATCACTAAAGTTTGTCGAATTAAGTTATATAAGGATAATCGTCACAAAAAATTACTTTTTAGTGACAATTAATCAAATCGTCATATAAAATTTAACTATTAGTAACGAAATTTTGATGCCTAATGTGACACTTTATGCATCACCATAGATGGAAAGATATAGTGACGATGACTTTTTTGTCACCAAAGGATGCTCTTTTGGTGACGAATTAAAACATCGTCACATTTTACATAATACCACGCACATTAAATGACGATCTGTGCCACGAAAATTTTTGTCACCAAGTATCAATTGTGACGAAAAATGATGTTTCAGTGACGAATATTTTCGTAACGAATTCTCAACTTTTTTGTAGTGTTCTCAACTTGATATCTTATAAAGTGATGCCTGATGTCTACATGCTTGCACCTTGTGTGTAAGACTAGGTTTTGGGATATGGCTATGGCACTGTTGTTGTCACAATAAATTGGGACTTCAGTAGCCTCTACTTGGTAGTCTCTCAGTTGTTGCTTCAACCAAAAGATTTGGGAGCAACAACTGTCTGCCTCCATATACTCAGCCTCAGTAGTAGACGTCGCAACACTTGTTTGTTTCTTGGAAAACCAAGAGATCAGTTTGCTCCCTAGAAACTGACATGTGCCTGCAGTTGATTTCCTATCAATCCTACAGCCTCCATAATCAGCATCAGAGTAACCTGTCATTTCTAGGTTGTCATCAGATGGATACCAAAGTCCTAAATTGACTGTACCTTTCAGGTATTTCAATATCTTTTTGGCACTCTCTAGATGACTCTTCTTCGGATCAGACTGATACCTTGCGCACACTCCAACTGCATAAGTGATGTCAGGACAACTTGCAGTCAGATACAATAACGATCCAATCAGTGCCCTATATTCAGTCTGATCTACTGAGGTCCCCTCCTTGTCAGGATCCAGCTTCTCATTTGTGTTCATGGGAATACGTGAGGCTTTGCTGGACTGAACTCCAAACTTCTGAATCAAATCCCTCTCATACTTGGACTGATTGATGAAGATTCCGGAGTCAGTTTGCCTGACTTAAAGACCTAGAAAGAAGTTCATCTCTCCCATGATTGACATCTCAAACTTCCCCATCATCAGCTTAGAGAATTTCTCACAAAGCCTCAGGTTTGGTGATCCAAAAATTATGTCATCCACATAAATTTGGACTAAGAGAATGTCCTCCCCTTCGGATATCCTGAAGAGGGCCATGTCCACTGTTCCTTTCACGAACCCGTGGTCTATCAGGAATTGAGAGAGAGTATCATACCAAGCTCTAGGAGCTTGTTACAGGCCGTAAAGTGTTTTCTTCAGGTGATACACCTTATCACCAACCACGAACCCAGGAGGTTGCTCCATAAAAACCTCCTCGTTCAGAATTCCATTCAGGAAAGCACTCTTTACGTCCATCTGATACACCTTGAACTTCTTGAATGTTGCATAAGAAAGAAATAACCTGATTGCTTCCAACCCTTGCGACCGGAGCAAAAGTCTCATCATAGTCGATCCCTTCGGCCTGAGAGTAACCCTTTACTACCAGTCTGGCCTTGTTCCTGACAACAACATTCTTCTAATCCCTTTTGTTCTTGAAGACCCACTTGGTGCTAATAATGTGTTGACGCCTAGGTCTATCCACTAACTCCCAAACCTGATTTCGCTCAAACTGATTGAGCTCATCCTGCATGGCTAGGATCCAGTTGGTGTCAGCTAGAGCTTCTTCTATGTTCTTAGGTTCCTGATCAGACAGGAAACAACAAAACATAGCGCTCTCACCAAAGAACAACCTTGTCCTGACCCCCGCATTGATATCACAAATGATATATGCCAATGAGTGATCTGAAAGTCATGTCCTCCTATTGACTGGAGTACTGGGAGCAACTGCTGACGTTCCTTCACCTAATCCTGAAACGTTAGTCTTAACAATAATAGGTAAAGAAGCGGAACGAGCAAGAACAGGGGACACTGAGTCATTCCCTGAGGGTTGTCCAATATCAGGGACATTGTTTCCCCCTACATAGTTGGACTCAGTAACTATCTCAGGTGGAGAAGCATCATCATCGATAGTCCTTACCTCAGGTTGAGTATGTGCCTCCGTCTGAGACTCAACATTCTCCAAGGCTGGGGCTTGCTTGGGGTTGTCTTGAGGTCCATCCTGAGCATCATCATCATCCCATCACATGGGAGCATCCACAAACATGACCTTGAACTCAGGATTTTGCTTCAGGCTCAGTCTTGTCACCCTCTTGGTAACCCCCTTAGTGTCAGGACTTGGAACCTGTTTTCTACGCACTGATGCAGTCTCATCAAACACAACATGAGGTGTTTCCTCCACACAAAGGGTCCGACAGTTGTACATTCTGAAAGCTTTGCTGACTGGGGAGTATCCTAAGAACACTCCCTCATCAGACTTGCTATCAAAAGCTTTCAACTGGTCTTTCCCATTATTCAGGATGAAACACTTACACCCAAAGATATGGAAATAGGAGATGCGAGGCTTCCTCTTGTTCCACGTTTCATGGGGTGTCTGAGCATGTAATACCCCATTTAAATATATTCAAGTTATAGTTATAAGTCGTCTTTTGAGGTTTTAAGTTAAATTGTGCGCTTGTTTAAGTGTTTAATAGTTAGAGGACTAAAAATGATAAAAGTCCAATTAGGTGTTAATTTCGAAAAGTTGGTCACGGAAAGTGTTATAATTGGACCCTACTTAAGTGTTTAATGTAGGAATTAAATTGGGAGTTAATATTTATTGATTTTTTTATTAAGGATGCAAATGAGAATTGAGGGAGGTTGTTACAAGACCTAGTCTACCACTTACTTTTACACGGCTACTTTGATTTTCCAGCAATGATTTAATTCAAATTTCATTGATTTGTTGAGTTGGAGTATCAATTTGTGGACTTAAGATATATAAGGTTATAGGTTTAAGTATCAGAGTTATGGTTAAGGTGTTAGAGCGAACTTAAGTCTTGAAAATTAAATAGAAGACCTAGTCTTCCATGAGCCATCCACTACTTTGAACGTGGAATTAGTGCCGTTAGTCTTCAGCAATTGGAAGGAGTGCTCGGTCAATTAAATATTGGGGACTAATATTTATGTATTTAATTTTAGTTTATTTGGGATTTATGGAATTAAGTTTTCAAATTAATTGAGGATTAAATTTCCCTTTCTTTGACGAATTTTATTTTGGATTAATATTTTGCGGAAATTAGTATTTCTTTTATAAGAAGAGATTAAGCTTTTAATTAAGTAATTAAGGATTAATTAAGTGTTAATTCATTCTAGAGGATAAACTTTATACTTTGAGATTTTTTTTAGGATTTAAAATATTAAGTTATATTTTTTCCAAGGTGACTAATTATTAAATGATGTTATGGAACATTTATATTCGGTAATTATGGAAGGTTTGGGATTTTTAAATTAAGTGATTATGGATTATTAGGTGTTAATTAAATTAAGTGCATGTTTTTGGCGGATAGATACTTTTATCTTACGAACCAAATGAGCCCTAAGGAGTTAAGACATTTTTGACATAGTATTTTCTTTTATCTTCAAATTTCGGCCGCTTACCTTTTCAACAACAGCAATTAGATTATTTTTGTTATTAAGTTTTTAAGAAGTAACTTAGGATTAATTCTTTTCCAGGGTGAAATAGACTTTCTAGAGATTAGTAAATTTTGATTTAGTCGGCCTAGAGGGATAAGCTGCAGCAATCATATTTATCTATTTGGGTTATATTAAGTTATTAAGGAATTAAGAGGAAATTAGGAAATTTATAAAGTGTTGGAAAATAAGTTTTTGAAAGAGTCTCCTCTTTCTTGAGGAAAGCCGCCGATTAGCATAGAGGAGAGAGAGGTTTCGGATTCTTTAAGTTGAGTGTTTACCAAGTCCGTGTACGTGATGAGGTGTTCCATTTTACGGTTATAGATAAAATTAGGGTTTTCTCTTTTCAACCCTAAATAATAGCAATAAAGATATCCATCCGAGAACTCAGAGAAAAGAAACAACAGTTTCTATGTTTCCTTCCTCTCTTTCATTCCAGCCGTGAAAACCAAGAGATACAAACAACAATTCCCTTACTTTCTTCTTCTTCATCCGAGAGAAATCATTAGGCGACATATTTCTTTCCCGTCATCAAGTTGTGATGGTCCACCATATAATCGATCATTTTTCTTGCAGAAGTAATAGAGCTTTCAAGGTGAGTTCTAATTCCCTTTCTTCCTTATGCAGTCCATCGGCCCAGCAGTTCTTATTCTTTTGAAAATTTGGAAACGGTCGACGACCTTATTTCTTATTTTATGGCTGACATTCTTCCGTCCCTTTTCTTTTCGTTGCGATTGACAAGTTTAGTTTTTAAGCCCTTTTGTGTTGTCGAATTTGTTAAGGTTGATAAGGTATAGAGCTGGTTGACGAAGGAGTTCTTCAGTCAAAACATTTTAAAACAACAAAGGTGGGGTTATATTCAAAGGTGAAAGGTATGAGTTCTAATTTTAATTCAAGTTGAGATGATTATTTTTCATGCATTTTACGAGGTTTACGGAAAAGGAGGAACGGTGCCGTATCCTATAAGAAAAGGAGAAACGGTGATACCGTATCCTAAAATGTGCAAAGGTTAATGGGTATGCGAAATATATTGTTGTAATCGAGAGAAAAGCGCAAGCATAAAAGTAAATGACACGGAGTTTGATGACCCAGTTCGTCACGGAGTGACTACGTCTGGGGGCGACCAAGCCAGGAGATATAATAATATGAACTGCCGTTACAATGAATGTGAAAGTGTAGAGTCTATAATACAGGGAACGATACTATATATATACAATACCTAAGTCTTGTGGGCCTAAAGCCCACTGGATATATCTAATATTATATCCACACAATATAATAATATATTTACATATATTATAACACTCCCCCTTGGATATAATATGACAAGGAAGAATGCAAGTGTTACTTAGTGGAGTGTTACAAATGGCCTCGAGGATACAATCATCAGGATTGTTTAACATTTGTTACTCCCCCTGAAGATAACAACCTTCCAAGTCGACGCATCCCGATTCCATGTACGTACTTTTCAAAAGTCGAAGTGGGAAGGGATTTAGTGAACAAATCAGCTAGATTGTCACTTGAGCGTACTTGTTATATCGTGATCTCACCACTCTTTTGGAGTTCGTGAGGATAAAAGAATTTTGGGGATATATGTTTCGTCAAGTTCCCTTTGACATAGCCGTTGCTCATTTGTGCAATACATGCAACATTTTCTTCATAGATAATTGAGGGGCTTAAGTCAACATAAGGGATATCACACGAATCATGAATGTGTTTTATAAGGGACTTTAACCACACACATTCTCGTGCAGTTTCGTATAGAGCTATGATCTCTGAGTGGTTTGACGAAGTGGTCACCAAAGTTTGTTTGACAGATCTCCATGAAATGGCTGTACCACCACAGAGGAAAACATAACCCGTTTGCGATTTCACATTATGGGGATCAGATAGATAACCAGCATCACCATAACCTATAAGTGTGTCATCTTGGTTTCTCTGATAGAAAAGACCAAGATCTTGTGAACCTTGAAGATATCGTAAGATATGTTTCACACCATTCCAATGTCTCCTCGTAGGGGAGGTACTGAACCTTGCAAGTAGATTGACTGCAGAGGCAATATCGGGCCTAGTGCAGTTTGCAAGATAGAGCAGTGCACCAATTGCACTTAGATATGGAACTTCAGGTCCCAATAGCTCTTCGGTATCTTCTTTAGGTCTAAATGGGTCCTTTTCCAAATCAAGAGAACGGACAACCATTGGAGTGCTTAAAGGATGAGATTTATCCATGTGGAATCTCTCCAACACTTTCTTTAGGTAAGCTGATTGGTGTATCAGTATTCCTTCCGGAAAATGCTCGATCTGTAGACCGAGACAGAACTTGGTTTTACCCAAAGTTTTCATTTCAAATTCAGTTTTTAAGATTGAACTTGCTTCTTCAATCTCTTTCCTTTTTCCGATAATGTTTAGATCATCCACATACACCGAGATGATGCAAAAACCATTAAGGGATTTCTTAATAAAGACACAAAGAAAAGCCTCGTTATTTACGTATTTCTTCTCCAGGAGGAATTCGCTTAGTCGATTATACCACATACGACCTGACTGTTTTAAGCCATATAACGAGCGTTGCAACTTAATGCTGAACATAATACGATATTCGTTATTCCTCATTTGGGGAATAGTTAATCCATCAGGGATTTTAATATAGATGTCAGAATATAATGATCTGTATAAGTATACGGTAACTACGTTCATTAACTGCATTTAACTGCCAGGGATATGTGGCGGAACTTTATAATATTAACAACAGGAGAATTTGTTTGATCACATCAAACTCAATAATGGGTCACTGCGAAAAACCCTTAAGCTGTTAATCTCGCTTTGTATCTCTCAACTTCATTTTGTTACGTATTAATACCCATTTATATCCTTCAGGGATAAAATGTTTAGGGGGTATGTACGATAGAACAAAACAGTTTATTTTGCGAGTCTAGCTCTTCCATATTTGCTTCTTTCTATTGCATCTAATCAAAGTGCTTCGAGCACTGAATTTAGATACTGGTACCAGATTTTAGAAAGAGCAACTATGGGTATGAATATGTTGTCGACAACAGTTATATGTTTGTCTCCTGTGTTTATTAAGATTCATGTAAACTAGATCTTGATCATTTCCCATTTGATCTGGGTGTTCCGCATCCTAGTATTTTGATTGCTATGTGCACGTGCTTTTTACTAGGATTTCTCGTCTTCAGGACGAATCTCTTCAGGAGATTTCATAAGTGGCTGAATATATTATTAGCATTAATATACCATGATTTTGTGTAAGGAGGTTCATTACGCTTCTGGCGTATAGGGGCATCCTTAAATATTCACAGTCACTTCATTTATAATCAGTAATGCATTTGATAATGCATCTGGCAGATTACTTGCTGATTATTGCAAGTTTATTTTCTTTTGAACTTTTGGTTCAAGTTTGACTAGTGCGTGGGCCTAAGTATTGAAGATCTTTTGTGTTCCACATAATTTCACGGCATTTATTAATTGTGGTACTTTTCTCTCCCCCTAAGGCCGGAAATAGATCTTCGTCGAATGTGCAGTCAGCGAAACGGGCTGTAAACTGATCCCCAGTTAAAGGCTCGAGGTATTTAAGTATTGTGGGAGATACAAAACCGATGTAAATACCGAGTTTCCTTTGTGGGCCCATAGATGTTCGCTTAGGTGGTGGTATTGGAACATACACTGCACAACCGAATGTACGCAGATGGGAAATATTAGGTTCATTTCCACGCACGAGTTGAATAGGGGAATATTCATGATATGCAGTTGGTCAGCGATTAATTTAAGACGTTTAATTAATGAAAAAGGTAAGTGCATACCCCCAACATGAAAAAGGTAAGTTCATTTTTTATAGTAGCAGTCTAGCGATTAATTTAAGACGTTTAATTAATGATTCAGCTAGACCATTATGATTATGAACATGAGGACCGAATGCTCCACTTTAATTTTCAGTGCCATGCAAAAATCATCGAATGCCTTAGAGGTGAATTCACCGGCATTATCCATACGAATGGATTTAATAGGATGATCTGGGAATTGAGATCTCAACAGAATAATCTGTGCAATAAGCTTTGCAAAAGCAGTATTGCGAGTGGATAGCATGGTTACATAAGTCCACCGAGTGGATACATCTATTAGGACCATAAAATATTGAAATGGTCCAAATGCTGGGTGTATCGGTCCACAAATATCTCCTTGAATCCGCTCAAGGAATTTAGGAGATTCAGTTCTTACTTTACTACTAGAAGGATGAATTATTAGCTTACCCATTGTGCAAGCATCACATATGTATTCATTAACCGAAGGGATTCTATTGTGTGTTATGTTATGGCCAGATGAATTACATAGAATCCGTACATCATAGTTTGTTCTAGATGTTCTAACCGCTCATGCCATAGTTTGAAAGAATTTGGATCATTAAATTTTAGATTAAGAGCTAAATGGAGATTTGAGGGTCTGATGTATGTGTAATACAAGCCAGACGAGAAAGATGGAAGTTTTTCGATGATGTGTTTACGATAATTTAAATAGTGAGTCATCAACAGATATTCACTATTGTCCTCAGTATTTGTTTCAATGTGATAGCCATTCTGTCGAATGACTTTGAAACTGAGGAGGGTACGCTTTGATTGTGGAAACAATAAAGCATTCTCGATTATTAATTCGGTACCCATAGGTAGAATGATCGAGGCTCTTCCGGAGCCAACGATTTGTATGTCGTCATCGGAAATAGTAGTGACACTTCCTTTCTTTTCAGTTAATGTTTGGAAAAATTGTCTATCTTTTAAGATAGTATGTGTAGTAGCACTATCTACTAAGCACAATACATTAATCTCCATAAGCACTTAAGTGTATGTTTGGATACATTTAGATATGAGGAATGCTAAGGAGAGCCAAGATTACAGACGCTGATTGATCAGCCGCACAAGGGATCACTTAGGTCCTACTTTATCAAAAACGTATTAAATTTTGTAGTCAATAGTCATATGTTCACCCAAGAGGTCATCCTTTGTCTATGACAAAGCCTGCTTTGGGCAGGTCGGTGTGGTGTGTCCCACCGTGATGAGCCTTCCCATTTTTGTCTTTTAGCATACGTTGATACGCCTCCACCAAATGTTTTGGTATACGACACGAGCGAGACCAATGGTCGTCGCATCCACACTTGTGACAGACTTGTTTGTTCTGTGCACGTGAGCTCGATAGTTGATCTTGAGGTGCATTCATTTCAGTTGCACTATATTGTGCATTATTGCGACCTCGACCTCTTCCCCTACCACGGCCTCAACTTCGGGTCGATCCGTGTCCCCCACTCGCCTCATTTCCTTTTCCACGTTTACGGCCTCTAGAGTTCCTCCGAGTAGCATGTGCTTCAGGCACAGCTTGTGAGCCAACCAGTCTAATATTGTGATTTTTCATCAACAATTGGTTGTGCTTTTCTGCAACTAAAAGTGCATAAATGAGCTCGGAGTGTGATTGATACTCTTTGGCCCTGTACTGCAACTGGAGTACAAGATTAATAGCGTGGAAAGTGGAAAGAGTATTTTTCAATTAACTGATAATCAGTTATTGTTTCTTTACACAACTTAAGCTGAGAAACTATGCGATGTAGGGCGGAGTTGTACTCCGGTACAGACTTGAAGTTTTGGAAACGAAGTGTTATCCATTCATGTCTGGTTTCGGGGAGGATCACATCGTGTTGTTGTTGGAATTGATCCTGGAGGGATTTCGACAACGTCGATGGATCTTTTTTAGTGAGGTATTCGTTCTTAAGATCTTTGTGAAGATGATGTCTTAAGAAGATTAGAGCTTGTGCCATTTGGGCAGTTATGGATTTAGATGGTTGTCTAGTTGTGTCGGTAAAGTCTTTAGAGACAAAGTGGATTTCAACGTTGAGAGCCCATGTCAAGAAGTTATGGCAAACAAGTGCCAATTCATTGAATTCACATTTAGTGATGTTTGACATGTTTTTGCTACAAAAATTAATAAATGCAAATTTATTAAAAATTATTTGTTTGTAGCATTTCATAATTAAAGCTCAATCATAAAAATGCTAAGACAAAAATTAATAATTAATTATAGGGGGTATAAATATTTTTGGGTGTATGACTTTTATGAGACATTTATTAATGGGACTTTAACCCAAAAATAATTATTGGATAAGGCCTTAAAAAAATTTATGATTTGGGCTTCATAATACCATTATGAATTTTTATTAATGGGACATCGGGCCCAAAAATAATTGTTAGGATCCAAATTAATTAGGATCAACTAAATAAAATATTCAATCAATTAAATTAAAAAAATGGCCCAAGGCAGAATTTTTTTTTTTATTAATAAGGGGTTCGGCCCAATTAGTAAACAGGCCCATTTAGGGTTTAAGAGGCAGTCCCATCAAATAGGGGGCCCGTAGTTATTAGGGTTTTAGTTCCTTGTATCAAGAATTGGTCAACAGAATCAGATTGTTAGCCACGTTTGTGGTCAATAGGCAGAAAAATCGCCGTTCAGTTGTCGTTGCGTGTCTCGTTGCCGTCACCGATCATCGGCATCCGCGTCGGTGTGGATTCATTATGGTCGTCGTGCGTCGCGCACCTGTGGCACTTTTATCGCATCGTTCATGGTCGCGAGTTGCCGGCGCTGACTTCGAGCCAGTGGCCATCGCGCGGCAAAGGGCCGACGCGGCATAGAGGCGTCGCAACCATCGCAGTGGTGAGGGGGCGCTGTCGCAGCCGCCGCTCGGAACAGAGACACCTCCGTAAGCAATATCGCGCGCCTGGGACGTTGTCGCACAGGCGTCGTCGCGCAATCGGAGGTCCGGCGCATCGCCGGCGCCGCTGGCGTGTCGCTCAGAGGCATCGCCGTCGTTGCTGTTTGCTATGGCTGAGGGCGCCGTCATGGCTGGTGCGAACCAGGGGCCTGAGGCGCCGTCGCGTAGCCCGGCGTCGTTACACCGTTCGCCGTCAAGGCCTCTTCAGGGGCCGACGGCGTGGCGGACACAGGTATGTTTCCGATTTGACTTTTGAAAAAAAAACCTAATTTGGGTTTTACAGATACCCGATATTAGGAATCGAAATCATGATTTTGTTTTGGAGAATTTTGGAATCGAATTCTGGAATCGATTTTGTTTTCTGTGAACGAGAACACTCTCTCTAATTTGCTCTGATTTCTTGTTTGATTTCGGATTTGGGATTCCACAGAATTTGGTTTCCGAGAATGGTTTTCGGAACAAACTGGGTTTTCAAAAATTTTCACAAAATAGTTTTTGTATATGAGATACTGATGGGTTTGTTTTCGCAATCGGTTCGATCACGACGATCGATTTTGATCTTGGGTTTTCTTATGCGCATCAACACCAAAAGCACATATAAATCATATAATATGTAACCAGATTCCCAGGAATTGAAAACAACAAAAATCAGAGCATCATTGATTCATATGGAACATATGTACGTTAATCATATAATCATAATCACAGAAACATACATATACAAATCTATTCATACGCATATAGCTTTCAACCTAAATCAGGTTACAGGGCAAAACATGTATACATATGAGGATTGGATGCAGTGCATACGAATAATGCATAATCAGTATGAAAGCAATTTGTGAATAAAACAGAATTGCATAGCATCACGATATTTCATATAAACAGATACATGAAGATACCCAGCAGACTGAAACATAATCATGATTTAATATAATTATCAAATTAAAAATTAAATCACGAAACTTACGGTTTCAGCAATTTATAAAATTAATCCTGAATTTTGATCCTGAAAACAGCTGGAGCAATCCTCTCGTAAATCCTTATTGCTCGTAGAGACTCGTGCCGATAAAGTGTTGTAATCGAGAGAAAAGCGCAAGCATAAAAGTAAATGACACGGAGTTTGATGACCCAGTTCGTCACGGAGTGACTACGTCTGGGGGCGACCAAGCCAGGAGATATAATAATATGAACTGCCGTTACAATGAATGTGAAAGTGTAGAGTCCATAATACAGGGAACGATACTATATATATACAATACCTAACCCTAAGTCTTGTGGGCCTAAAGCCCACTGGATATATCTAATATTATATCCACACAATATAATAATATATTTACATATATTATAACATATATTATGTCCTTGAATTAACTTGGAAACTCATATGCCCACTGAGTAATTTTATGAGTTGCTCACCCTTTTCACCAAATCATTTTTCAGATAATATATGTGACGGACGTCGGCGAGGTGGATGGAAATGGAAAGGGAACGGGGACCTGATCGGCGATGACAAAAAGGATGTTTTAATAGGTTTCCTTTTTTTCGAACTCGAACATGAACCTTAGTTAACCTTGCCGTGTACTTCATTAAAATGGGGAGGTGTATGTTAATATATTAATCTAGTTA
Source organism: Prunella vulgaris (assembly GCA_026898435.1). Classification (NCBI taxonomy): domain Eukaryota; kingdom Viridiplantae; phylum Streptophyta; class Magnoliopsida; order Lamiales; family Lamiaceae; genus Prunella; species Prunella vulgaris. The sequence continues at coordinate 85,965 of JAPKLY010000508.1, read as the reverse complement.
TATTAATATATGTATATCTTGTTCGGCAGCATCATGGTATGAAAAGTTTCTAATAATTTCATGAATTGGTTAATTTTCTTTTATTTTAGAATTCATGCATGATTTATAATTGCAATATAAAATAGCACGTCTTTTTATTTTAATCATGTATGCGAAAATTCTCTTTTTGGTATTTATGAAATTGGTTTAATGTGCGTATGAAATCTGCTAATGAAATCCAGTAGGAAGTTTCAGCCAATAATCTTTCCTTTGTGTGTATGTGAAACTTAGAGGTGAATGATATTGGGAAATGCTATATTTTTGTAAGTTAGAATTAATAGGTTGTGAATTAATTAGTCAGTGTACTTTCGTGTCTTAATATTTTTGATAATCGCTTTTCATATTATGAAACTAGGTCGAGTTAGCTTTCCAACGCATCTAGTCCCGTTAACTTTGGAGTTATCTTTAATTAATTATGAATTTTTTAAAAGAGTGTGACAAACTGCTCATTTTTCCGAGAGTTTTCCAATAAACTGTTACAATTGACTTTTTAATAAATTCGTTTAAAAAATAAGATTAATTACTACTGGAATTTATCTACCTTTAAGAATTTGTTTGGAATTTATTGATGAGTTTAACTATTTTTAGTGGAATTAATTTGGTGATGACGCGCTGCTGAATAATTTAGTTTTTGAGTTCAGTTTGCATGCTTAAGCTGAAAACTTATTCTTGTCTTATAAGATGAGTATTTAATGTCTCTATGAAGTAATTTGTATTGTTAGAGTTTCAGGTTTAAATTCATTAGTTATGTGTACGAAAAATAAGATTTTTCATGTTTAGACCTTTAACTTTCTCTATGGTGATTTTTATGAATATTGCTTATAAACTTTCTAGAAACTTTATGTTTGGCTTGTTATATGTTAGAAAGTCTTAGAATATTTTTATGTGATATACATAGAATTGCATGCGACGAAAAATGAATTACATGTGTTAGTAGTTCTGTGTCGAAGAGCATTAGGAATAAGATTAAAATGAAAAAGAATGTGATGAATTTATCAGTTTAGTGCTTTGAAATAATTTAATTATGTGTTATAAGTTATTAAGTGAGTTGCATATTCATAAAGTTAGTGTTCTTAATTGTTTTGGCAAGATTTTATATATGTGATTATTTATTTGATCGTTTAGTTCTAAAAAAATTTAAAGGAAAGAAATGAGGATTTTTATTTCAGAGTTAAATTTAGTCACGCTCTAAAAGACTTTCCAAATGTTTTTTTTTTAAAAAAGAGACTTCCGCTTGCTAATTAGAATTCTTATAAAATTCGGGGCGTGACAGAGCATGTTGTTTGTTCAGCATAGATCGGTTCTGAGTGTAGCAAGCAGTGTTGATTTCTTCAGCCCAGTACTTCTTGGGCAGTCCTCACTCAGCCAATATGGTCCGGGCAGCTTCCTTCAGGGTCCGGTTCCTTCTCTCAGCAACTCCATTCTGCTATGGGGTCCTAGCTACAGAAGTCTCATGAGCAATATCAAGTTCAGTACAAAAATCAGTTATATAAGAGTTAATAAACTCTGTTCCCCGATCTAATATGATCCTGACGATGCTCTGACCTTGTTCAGTACTAAATTTCTTGAGTAACTATAGAAGCTTCATCTGAGTTTCCTTCTTGTTCAGCAAGAAAATCACCCATGTGTACCTGGAATATTTCCTACCATTCATGCTGACAAGAGTAATCGGACCAAAGAGATCCATGTGCAGGAGCTGAAGCACTCTGTCAGTTGAGAAGACAATTTTCTCCTTGAATGAAGCTTTGGTTTGCTTGCCTTCCTAACATGCTCCGCACACGTGGTCTTTGCTAAAAACTTCATTTGGTAGACCCTCTACAAGAGAAAGTCGAGAAATTTTGTTAACAATCCTGAAGTTAAGATGACTCAGGCGCTTATGCCAAAGCCAACTGAGTTCGGAGGAACTCTTAGCAACCAAACAAGTTTCAGGAGAGCTGCTCTGAAAATCAGCAAAATAAACGTTGCCTCTCCTGACACCTGTAATAAGAACCTGCAGTGTAGATTTGTCTTTCACAAGATATATATTCGAGGTAAATTCTACACTAAATCCGCGGTCACAAAACTGACTAACAGATAACAGGTTATGCCTAAGACCCTCAACATAGGATACATTAAGCACTTTAACAGAACCAACAACAAGAGTACCAAACCCTCTGGTGAAACCACGTGAGTTATCACCAAAGGTAACATGCGGGCCTTCCTGAGCTACGTAGTCCTGAAGGAGATCACGAAATCCTGTCATGTGCCTGGAACAACCTGAATCCAGGTACCAATCCTTCTTTAGATCCTCCTTCTTCTTCTTGTAGCCTGTCGTGACCTCATCATCTGCCATCAGGCAGAGGTCATCATACTCCTCAACGGAGAAGAGATCAGGGGATCAGCGACCTGGACCATCTAAATCTGAGGAATCCTCAGCAAGCATAGCCTTCCGATCTGATGCCCTGAGTTCTCTCTTGTCTCTCCGATCTTCTCTCTCTCTGGCGCTGAGCTCCGGGCAGTCATACTGATAGTGCCCAGTCTTCTTGCAGTGATAGCACTGATCTACATCACTCACAACAGACTTTTCAGTATAACGCTTACCATCTGAGTCCCTCCTGCTCCCTGATGATCGTTGAGGCTTGGAGTTGGATCTTCTGGGCTCAGCATCATCTCTCCTCCAGGACCTCTTCTCATCTCTCCTACGCTCCGGCTCTCACGCTCCCTCCTGGAGTCAGATCCTCTCATTTCTTTCCTCCGAGGACTTGACCTCCTGGGGCTAGAGTACTTGCGACCCTGAGAGTCAGTATAAAACTTCTTATACCTGCCGAAATGAGAGTTCAGCTTCTCGAATCTCTGGGCCATCAGGCAGTACTCCAAGGCTAGCTCGTCCTTGTTCATCTCCTTCAGGGACTTCGAACCAGATCCATCCTCAGGCTCAGGAGTAGCTTTCAGAGCCACATTTTTTTCCTTTTCGGGTGTCTTCGCCTCAGTTATGTCCTCACTCTCCTCACTCTTCTTCTTTTTCTTATCGAGGTCGAATTCCAGAGCCTTTAATTCTGAGAAGAGATAGGAGTGTGAAACATTCGTAAGTCCTGAGTGTTTTTCAGAAGAATAACACATGTATCCCATCTTTCAGGGAAACATTTCAGGATCTTTGAAGAAACCTCCCTATGGGGAAACTCCTTCCCAAGGGTTGCCAGCTCGTTCATCATCTTAATGTAACGAGCTTCAATCTGATCGATGGATTCACCATCCAGCATCCTGAAAGCCTCGAACTTCCTGATAGCCAGATCACGCTTGTTCTCCTTGATCTTCTCAGAACCTTCGCTCATCTCCCTCAGGGCCTCCCAGATCTCCTTGGTAGTCTTTAGGTGCATCAGCCTGACCGAATTCTCATAAGAAACGGTGTGGAGTATAATGTTCTTGGCAACATTATCAAGTTCGATTTACTTAATCTGATCTGATGTAAGCGCGGACTTCTCCACAGGCTCAACTCCTTCAGCTGGGACTGGGCATTTCCATGCACAGGCCAGGTCTGAGCTCTGTTTGTCATAAAGGTGATAGGACCTTCCTCAATGACTCTGAACATCTGGTCATGGATGGAGTAGAGATGTGCAAGAACTCTGAATTTCCAATAGTCATAGTTAGTAACTGAGAACTCAGGAAGATTTCCCTCAATGTGCTTAGAACCGGATTCCATGATATGCAGTTTTCAAAAACAGATCTAGTTCAGTTGACCACCAAAAGTTTCTCCTCAGAAACTGTTGGTAAACAAAGTCAGTGGTCTTTTGAACCACTGCTCTGATACCACTTGTAGGTCCCAAAACGACTAAATCAGTGTATGGGGGGGAATACACTAATGTCAGATTTTCCAAAAATCCTCAAAAAATACTCTTACACACTCAGTCAGGAAGATACTGATAACACTCACTACACTGATAGTCCGCAGGGGCAGCAGGGACAAGTCAGTAAGGAGTCAGATAGGCTGAGTGATTAGTGTGATAATTGCTTGAAATTCTTTGTGTTTAATTGGCTTATTTTGATTGATTTCTTGCATTTATTCACATTAATTATAGTATTTGAGCTTAATTGTTGAGATATGTGTTTGCTATTTATTTTGTGAAAAATTGTATTTTATTGAGCAAAAATACCTCCCTAATTAATTTTGTGAAACAAATGAAATGGATCAAGAGAAAAAGAATGAATTTTGGGCTCATTCATGTTCATTAATTTTCGGCTCAAATTAATTGATTTGTAAGGATCATTTTAGTAACAATTGAAAGCCCATTTCTTAATTGTTAATTTCATTCCATAGCACGTAATGAAGACGTGGCTTTGTCCATTACATTCATTTGCTTTGACTAACTCAGAATCTTGAAGTTATCAAATTTCCCTCACTTAATGCCACTAACTCCACAAATCCCATCCATCTGTGCAGCAATTCATTTCAACCATCATCATCTTCACACCTCCAAAATTTGCTTGGAATCCACAGCCTCGTCGCCGGAACAGAGCAAAGCCACCTCCACCTCTAATTCGCATCCATTGCCGAGAAAAAGCTCACCCGCCGGAATCCATGGAGAAACAACCAATCGACGCAGGTGAAGAGCCACACAGCCGGAATTTGTTACGAATCTCAGCCACTGTTCGTCGCCGGCTACTGCGAAATTGTCGCCGAAGTCCCAGCTCCACTACGCCAAAAATTGAGAAGCCCACCTCAACGCCGGAAGTCAAGGCTAATTCCAAAGTCCACTTCGCCGGAATTGACACCAAAAGAGCTACCCCTATTTCTCAAAACCACCACTCTAATTGCCGGAAACTGCCCCTGTTCGTCGAAACTGCCGGAGATGCCACCGGAAATCGCCGTCCACCGTTCAAGCCCTCAACACATTCGAAAATCAGCAGCCTCTCCGGGATTGAAGACGTTTGAAGCTATGATTGTTGGAAAGGAAAGAAAGTGCTGAATTTAAAAAATCGCTGAAACAGGTAAGCGTTTTCATTTGGTGGACCGTGTGCTTCTTTTGCTTTGGCCGTGTGCCTTATTCCGTGTCATACCCGCCGAAGTGAATGACACGGCAAATGACACGCCAAGCCATTTATTCGCACGGCTCAATTTATCGAAGAAGCCGTGCGATTGGAATTTCAGATTTTATTTATTTATTTTGGGCTTGAGGCCTGTGGCCCATTTAATATTGAGGAGCCCATTTAGAGAGAAGAGCAACCCATTTGTGGAGGATATAAATGGAAGAAAGCAGGTGAAAGAGAAGGAGGCATCAGACACGCCATACTCCCCTCCTGGGAGAAATCCTCACCTCTTCACACATTCACACAAAGTAGATAGGGTTTAGCATTTTCTTAGATAAATAGAGTTAGAATTTAAATATTTTTGAAGATTCAAGTTGTTGGAACTCCTATTTAG
>JAPKLY010000508.1:56450-80518 GCA_026898435.1 Prunella vulgaris | reverse complement strand
AATATTTTTGAAGATTCAAGTTGTTGGAACTCCTATTTAGGTGACTTCTTCCATTTTATTTAATTTTATTGCTTATATTTTAATGTTTATGATTTATTGTCTTTATTTTGTTATGGATTTGTTTGTGATAATGTTTGTTGGCTAGATTTTTAGTGTTTGGGTATTTGGAATTATATGGACAATTTGTTACTGGGTTGATTTTGTAGGTTTATCCTAATTGAAGGTCATATGATTAGATTAATGGGGTTTGTTTGATCAATTACGTGTTGGGCTCTTTTAATTCATATGGGTAAATTGTTTGTTGCAACGAGAGTTGAATAGACACGTTTATTTCATATGGGTGTGAGTTCGATTTTGTGATTTGAGTTAACATTGGATTATCGCAACGAGAGTTGGGTAATTTTCATTAAAAATCCATTAATCCACATTAATTGCTTGAATTAACCTTTAAGTAATTAGTGAGGGGACAAAAGATGGGGCACCTTAGTATACGAGTGGAAAAGCACGCTAGGATTTTTCTTAGCCTTGTGTGATTACCCGGGTGGAAAACGGTGAACTATTCCTATAACAATCTACATGCTTAATTGACACGTTATTCCTATGTTTATCCAGTACGGTTTAATTTGTTATTTTACGTGATTGCTCCTATCTTTGACCGACCAAAGGGATAAATGAACATATTGAATCATTGATTGATTACCTCGTAATGAAGAACACTCGAACACACTTTTCTCGTATTTGTTATCTTCTTTGATTTCTCTAGTGTTTGTTATTTTAGTGTCTTATTTAGTTACTTTGTTTGTTCTAGTCTTATTTCTTTGTTTTAGTTAATTGTTGTTATTTTAATTTTGCATTTTAGTTTAATTGAGAACAAGATTGATTCACACTACAATCAAGCGCCGACGTATAGTATTAGGGCTACACTTGCCACTAATTCCATGGGATTGATAATTTAACCGGGCACATACCTTTATTACACGAACTTCTTACACTTGGGAAGTAAGTGTTGTAAAACATGTGTCACTGAGTATGAGTTTTGTGCTCAGAAGCTCAGTAGAGATAACAAACCTACTGACTGCTCTGAAGCGAGTCAGTTGGACTACTATCTCAGTAAGCTAGAGTACGTGCGGAATGTGAGCCCTTAAGTTCTACTCGTTTTAGTTTTTGAAAACGTTTTTTCCGACTTTGCTTAGAAAATGGTGGTTAAGGCTGGTGCACAATTTTAAAGGCCAGGATGATTGGTTCAGCATGATTGTTTCAAAACAATGAAAGTATGCTCAGTTTATAATTATGACAATTATGATCCTGAACAACTATGTAAATCAGCACACAAGGGGCTTTTTAACGTGGTTCGGATATAACCAACTCCTACGTCCACGGCCTGATTTAACAGGAAGTGATCCTCTTCCACTGAGGATCAGAACTTGATTTTTACGTGCCAAGGGACACGAGTTGCTTCCTTAATCTCTAAGGAACTTAGCCCCTGGGTGGTTTTACAAGTCTCAGTCCTTACTAACCAACCTTCCTCACAACCTGAGGGGTTTGGTAATCTGATTCCAACTAAGGATAGCCCTAGCAATACAAATCAATGCTAAGGATTAGAGCTATCAATCTAAGCAAAACACTGAGTGAATCCTACTACAACACTAAGGAAATTTAATTGCAGAGTGTTGCTTTGAGTGTGCTTTGAGCGCTTGGATTCTTGAGAGCTTTCTCTTGGAAATTTCTCGTTTGCCATGAATGGGTGCAAGGCTCTCCGTATTTATAGGCAGATTTGAAATAGATCCGTTGGAGGAGATCTGCCCAAATCTTCCTATTTTGGACTAGTTGCAGGCTAGATGTACTTGTTGACCTTTTACCCATGCTTAATTTGGAAATTCTGTCCCGCCGCCTGCAACTCTGAGACACATTGAATGCCGCATTAATTGCTGCGCAGACTCCGTACATGTGTGTCCATTGACGATTGCCTCTCAGTACAAATGGCTAGTTGTTCATCTGACATTTGTCCTTCCTCGTATATTTAATTCTCTGAGTCTCTTGTCATTTACTCAGGATAAATATTTGTCTTTATGGAGTCCACTGACATTCTCTTTGTCTCAGGTGTTAACATAAATGTCAACTATCCCATAACATATGTAACCTTTTTGCTTTGGACTTACATGGTTCAGATAAACTGATCCAAGGCCTAAGTCAGGTCTTATGAGCATTAAGCTCAGCCTGATAGGGTACATTGCCCTTCACTGACTAAGTTCTGACCTGAGCATACTTAGTGTACTCAGTAGAAACATCAGTCAGTGGAAACTCCGGATTGTCTTCAGGACGGAACTTCAGGTCTTCGGACTTCAGCTTCAGTTCAGGCTATCTTCAGGCTGACTCTGACTTCTTCAGGGTGAGTTGCATATCTGACTTCAGGCAATTGGGTCGACTCCAATATTCTTCAGTCTTCAACACGTTCCCCCTGAACTGAATCCCTAACCTGACTATCCTGATCTAGACAAACCTGACTATCTGTACTTGGCAAATCATCAGGGGTTTTGGGATCTAATCAAAACACTCAGATTGTCCCAACAAGTCTTCATCGCTGGATTTCATCACGTTTGTTCGCAGAAGAGAAGAGGATAAGTTGCTACCCACTTGAAGAGTTATCAAAATAAAAAGTACAACGTTTTTACTTCTACGACACGTGCTTCATTTTGCCTTCACCCGTGCTTCATTTTGTGAAGAAATCGAACAGTATAATTCGAAGAATTTTGCACAGTTGCATTTTATCCGTTCGAACCTTGCTCAAGATGAAGAGTCTTGGTGTAATTTGATTTAGAACGAGCAAGGGTAGAGAGTTAAGACACGACCCGTGCTATTTCTCATCCGAGCAGTATATGTTGAAGATTAAAGCATGGGTGAGGAGTTAGAGCACGACCAATGCTTGTGTTATCAAACCGTGCTCGTAGAAAAAGTTGAGAAAATGACTTGGGCTTGAGGCCCATTTCTTGTGGCCCATTGTCATTAAAATTTCCAGCAACACACCAAAGAGTTGGGAGGATTGTGGTAATTTTTATTTCTTGGTTTTTGTGCCCTAATTCCAAAGGGTATAAATACCCAAATTCAGATTTTAGAAGAGGGACACAAGAATTCCTGCAGCAGCTTTCAGCACACACTCACACGCACTGAAATGTGTTATTCATTTATTTCACCATTTCTCATCATTTTGGAGAATGGAAAGAGGCTTTGATTCTATTTCCATTGTTTTATTTTTGTTATCCTTTCAATTTTGTAATTGTTGTGACTATGTTAATTGTTGGCAAGAACACTTTTGGTTCTAGGGCTATGTAAATATTTAAATTGAAGTTTATGGTTTAATATTTTGTTTAAGTGGTGTTTGTGGGATATTTTTGTTAGTATGCTTAATATTAATTGCAAGCATGTTATTATTGGTCATGATAATGTGTTTATTTATGTTAGTGAGATTAGATTGAAGGATTTATTTCATTAATGGAACCTAAGCATGCTACGTAATTGATTGTTAGTTTGAGAAAATGATTAATCATTAGGAGGGATTAGAATGGTCTTTTGTGCTATTGTGGATTGATGATATTTGCTATGTAGAAATACATGCTTATATTATTCTTTCTTTGAATTAGTTGGATTGAAAAATTGATTAATTCTACTTTAGGGACCTACCCTATAAAGATGAACACAACCACTTGAATGAATTATTAGCCATAGATGGATATTTAGATATTGCATATGCCTTAGGACCTATTTTCTCTAATTTATTGTTAGTTGTCTATTTTTGTGAGTTAATTTGCACGAAACTTGATTGATCATTTTGTTGGTTTCTATTTTCTTTAATTATTGCTAATGACATTTTAGTTGGTAATTGGAAATAGATTAAGTTCAAAACACCCTTAATTAAGTGATTTTTCTAGAAAAAACCAAACCATCTCATAATACTTTTACACTAACCCTTCCTCGTGGGATCGACTCATATTTACCATCCTACGATTGACACCTTGCACTTGCGGTTGTTTAATTTTATGTGTTGGAAAATATCGGAACATATATAACATAGGAGGATATTTTAGAAAGATTGCAGCAAACATCCGTTGTATCCAACTTTTAATGTTCAAAGTTAACCCATTTATATTATTTTTATCCATAATTTTTGTTTCTATTATTTATCCATAATTGCAGATTAATTTCCAACATTTCTCCTTCTCTCCCAACCTCCCACTGACAAATAAAGGAAAATAAAGCATGTAATATACTAACAACACCAAAAAATTCAATTTCATATCAAAAATTAAATCAAGAATAGAGAAAATTCAAACTCCAGTTACACAAAAGAGCCTAGAACAATCATATCATCATCTAAATGATCACGAAAATTCACAATATACAGATGATAGAATGATTGCACAAAAAGTATAGCAAATTCGTAAAATGATTTCACAAAAATCTTGAACAGGTCCCAATTTACTTCTTCTTTCCCTTCACAAATGATCTTAGGTTCTTCATAGTGACAAATCTTCTTTCTTCCTTCAGCAAGAGACCTTTGGTTTATTTCATTTAGTGCAGTGCCATGAAATTGTTCATCAATGGAGGGAGGTTTTTTAAAAGGCGTTGTGCTTACCGTTCCAACATCAGCCCCATTTTTCTGTTAAAAAAACCAGTAAGAGATTGTGAGTTATACCAACTAATTAAATGAAAAAATGTATGCAGAAATTGAGTACTTGCCTTCAGCGCATTCATTGTATTTGGCTTCTTCAATATTGCCTTCAAATGAAAAAAAATTGGGTACTTGAAGTGTCGTTTCATCAGTTAATTGAGTACTAAAATCACATAATTCAGCTGCAGAAGCTTCACCCACTAATACAGAATTGGGCTTGGAGAGCCCTTATTTTTCCACTTAGAGAACGGTTATAAGAGCTCTCCAAGTGAAAGCTATCCAAGTTCAGAGAGCGGTTAAAGAACTGCTCTCCAAATATGCCCTTAGAAAGCGGTTTTGAACCGCTTTCCAAGTTATCACTTAGAGAGCAATAGTTTTTTTTATTAAAAAAAATTTACATTTTAAAAAATATATTTATAAATAATTAAAAATACCAATTAAATCATAAAACATAATTTACAGTAAATCCAAAAAACAACAAAATTTACAGTAAATCTAAAAAAAATCGTGCAAGGCTTCAAAATCTAGATTTATTTTGTCATGTTGGTATTATTTTGTTCATGTAGTAAATACATAATTTACTTGGGGTGCCTGATGAGAATCACGACCCACATATCAAAAGCTAAAATTTACTATCATAATTTTAAAGTAAAAAATATATATAAAAGGAATTAAGAAATATAATTTTTAACCAAATCTAAATTAAAAATTTATTGTCAATAACAAACATAGACAGTAATATATCCTCAACATTACTGCTAAATTGTATATATTAGAAAACATATCCACATAATTGCTTTTTGATGAGAGATCCTAGGTATCCAATGAATTCAGAGATACACCACTTTTCATTATATACCTCCCTCTGTGGAAAATTAATTAGTCATGCTATACCTTCCCACTGCAATTACCGTTTTCAGATGTGCGGTTCAGATCTACGCCGTTTCCAGACGTGCAGCCACGAGCGGCGCCTATTAGATCTACGCAGTCATATCTTCGATTTTAGGCAGAGAGCGGCAAAGAGCGGAGGCCTGCAGATCTACGACTTCAGGGGAGAGCAGCGGCCGCCATGAGCAGCGGGCGACGGCCGCCTTCAGAGAGAGGCGGCCTCCTTCGCACTTATAAGCAAGGATGAAAATATCGCGAAATATCGCGGATATATCGCGGATATATCGCAAATTTTGAGTATGCGATATGGATATTGGGGTACAATGTATTTTTTACAAAGTATCGTGGATATATCGCAAAATATCGCAAAATATCGATATCGGTTCACTCGTAGTACAAAATTAATTGAAAATCGGGAAATATCGCAGATATATCGCAAAATATCGCACTACATAAAAAATCACAATTTTTTCTTTTTTTATATTTTTATACAATTTTCAAATGATAATTTTTTTTAGAAATTGTATATTCTTTCATATGCTTCTGACACACATTCGAATTCACAATTTGGTTGGAATACTCAAAATGTGTTTCAGCATCCATTTTCATATCAACAAAATCATTGGGTTAGTGCACACTATCCAATCTATGGTGAAACAGTTGGAAGAGATAGAGAAACATATGAATGACATGTGCATAACTATATGCAGGATTATTCTAATGCAATGAGTTGGTACCAATATTGTTTGGACAAAGATGGGATTCCATCTTCTATATTTGAACCCCATAGGTCATCATTTTGGTACTAAATGTATTGTATCATGTAATCCAAATCATCTTTTATTGTATTATGCATTATATTATTAATTAATTAATGTCAGACAATGATTATATAGTCCATTATCTATTTATTTTCTTTAAACATGTCAATTTTTTGTGATCTTAAATGAAACATATGCATAATAACATGCTATAATAATCCCTAAAATTTCATATTAAATTTCCAAAATTTTAATAAAGTTTCCGTTATTTTTCTATTTTTTTTTGCGATATCGATATGCGATATCGATATATCCATTGATATTTCCGTAAATTTAAGGTTGCGATATTACTTGCGATAGCGATATTTTCATCCTTGCTTATAAGAGGCGTGAGATAAGGAAATTAGGAAAAGTGAGGGCCTGAGGGGGAGTTTACATATATATATATAAAATCTGTAGGGTTACATATATATATATATATATATATTTATATTATAATATATATGCATATAACATCATAGCGGTTTTGAACCGCTTTAACTTTATAGCGGTTCTTAACCGCTTCGCCTCATAGCGGTTTTGAATCTCTTTAAAGTATTATAGCGGTTCTAAATCGCTTTGTAAGATATATATTTTATTTTTTTAATTTTTTTAGTGTAGCAATTTTTAACTACTTTCTATGTAATTTTTATTTCTTTTAATTATTTTCATATTTGCTTAGAAAGCTCATTTGCTAATGAGCTCTCTAAGTGGAGCTATGCAAAATGTTATTTGTAGTAGTGACCTAAGATAAACAAATCACTAAAAATTAAAAACATATTGAATACATAAATATGAGTTATAATTCAAAAGGTGTATAACCTTGAACATCAGATTTAGTATCAGTCCCAATAGCCTCTCCAACATCAACCCCAATATCCACAGAATCAATCCCAATATCAGTCACAATATCAGCCGTATTCTCAGTATCAGCCCCAATATCAGTCACAATACCTTCTTCCACACATATTTCAACCCCACCTTCTGCATTGACTTCTTCTTCAAACCCACTTGCAATAGGGTGAGACAAAAGGTAGTCTTCAAACCGACTATCACATTCAAGAAAATCAGTCCCTTCTAGGACTTGTGCATTCTGTGTTGTTTGTTCTTGTACCTGTTCATTCCCAACTACCTAAATTTGTATAAATAATGGTTAAAATGAAGGCAAAAAAAAATTAAGTAATTGACAGAATAGGGGTTAAAAGGAAGGGAAAATATTACTTGTTCATTCCCAGCAACTTCATTCCCTCTCTTGCATCCCCTTTTGTTGTGGCCAACTTGGTGGCATTTGCTTCACTTCAGCACCCTTTGTCTCCTCATTACAACATTGGAATTTGTAGGTTTTCCCCTAGCTCTCTTCCTTTGCTTCTGAACTTGTTTATCAGGTTCTCTTCTTCTTGCCTTTGATGGTCTTCCTGCTTGTCTACCAATCTTAGGTGGGAGTGGAGGTGTGATGCCTGTAGAATAAATAAAGAGATATGAGATTCATACTTAAGTAAACTAGGCAAAATTTAAATAACTAAGGTGTATAAAGAGTTGTGAGATTCATACCTGTAGGTTCCCATTCATATTTACCATTCATGGGCAGTATAGAGTTGTCATACACCATTTTATATGTACTAACTCTATAACATGGGTGCGTACCTCAACCCTTGGCAGTAAATGGCCCTTATTGCATGTATACAGGGAATGCCTATGAGATCCCACCTTCTACATCCACAACTACTCTTTTCAAGATCCATAGTATACTAAGTATCATCAATCATTCTAATCTGATAATGTGTATTATCAGATTTCATTGGAATACATTCTCCTATTTTCTTCACACTCTCATGTATGATATGCTGTATCTTGGGACACAACAAGCCCTTCCACTTTTTTCCCTTAATTCTCTATCTCTATGTTTCTGCAACCTCTCTCTTGCCCAGTCCATGATCCATTCCAACATACTCAATATAGGCATCTCTCTTGCTGGTAATATGGCAGCATTAAAAGACTCACACATGTTATTTAACACCATATCACACAGTGCATTACAATTAAAATGAGATTTGCTGCAATTCTCTAGAGGTTTATCACTTAACCATTCAAGGAGCATTGGACTTAACTCCTTGATATCATTCATCCTCCTATTGAACTCATTTTTTGTAGTTGCCTTTGATGCCTTATACAATGCATTCTTATATGCCTGGCCTCTATAACCAACATTTCTCATGTTACCATGTATGTGTCTAATACAAAACCTATGAGCTGCCTTAGGAAACACACTTTGAGCATCTTGAATTAACCCTTTTTGCTTGTCAGAAATAAGGGTCCACTCCTCATCCCTTTCAATCTCCAAGTCTTTCTTCAACACAAGCAAAAAACCAATCTCATGTATCCCCATTCTCTTTTCCAACAACAGCATAAGGTATAGAAAATATGTTGTTATTGGGGTCAATTCCTACAGCTGATAACAGTATCCCACCATGAGGCCCTTTGAGATGACACCCATCAACCCCATAAGCTATCTACAACCCAATAGAAATCCCACTTTCAAGGCATTCAAACAAATGTACAATCTATCAAACAAGACAGGCCCATTGGGCTGGGTATCTACTCCTACAAGGACAGTAGAACATGGATTTGTTCCTCTAACTTCTTCAGCAAAATCCCACACATGAGAGTACTGCTCATCTACATTACTAGTTTGATCTAACAAAGCTAACTTTTTAGTTTTGTAGGCCTGATGAGGTGTAATGTTGATGCCTAACTCAACTTGCATTTCAATTTTAAATGAACTTACTTTTTTGTTGGGATCTGTCTTAAACTGATACCCATACCTCCCCAATAACCATCTGGCCTTCATGCTCCTAATGTGGTAAGATTCGAGACAATTGTGTTTTTTATTATAAATGGTGATCTGAAAAGTTGGTTCATTAGGAATTATCTTAGCATGGACTTTCCACTCACACCCCTTACCCTTACACTTAGCATACACTCTCTGTCTATCATTTTTGGACAATCTTATATTCTTCTTTCTTATCACTGCATCAGAATGAATAACACCAATGAACTCCCCCTTATTGCTAAAAATCATTTTCAATTTTAGTTGTGGGGTAAATATATGTTTTGGATTGAATATTGGAAACTGGCCCCCCAAATGCTCATCATCTGAGTCTTTGTCACTATTGGAATCCTCCGCACTCTCATTTACATCTTCTTCTCCACTACCCTGAAGATCAGTCCCATCATCAGAATTACTCTCATCCTCATACCCATCTATCTCACCTTCAGAAGACTCATCATCCTCACTCTCATCATTATAGTCACTATCTTCATCACAAGAAGCTACTTGTTTCCCTTTACCCCTCCCACTTCTACTGTGTTCACCTTGTTCCCTCTCATTCCCACCCTCACTGTCAAATTGCACATCTTCAAGATAAATGTTTAATTCTCTATTATCCAATATGCAGGACTTAATTGCATACTTAAATTGTGTTTCATCCACCATAGGTGTAAAACTACCCCCCTCAAATGCGTATAATTTGGTAACTGATCCACCAAACCCACAATTTTCACCAAATTTTCTTAGCGTATGTTTGTTTTGGGACTAGCACGGATGGACGTAGGACTTTGCGACCACGTCTCTACACGAGTTTGGGATGTAACATCTGGATTTCACATCCCAGACTCAACCCACACCTAAAAATACCTATTAAACTTATTATTACACTTTCCAACACAACACTCATAAAATACCTATTATACCTATAAAATCAATTATTATCACACTTTGATTTGACATAAAGAAACATACTACCTTACTAAAATCCCAAAACAAACACACACTTTTACTATTCATCAAGGTTTTCACATCTCAGGATTTCAAAGTCATGACTTCCTACGACCCCTTAAATCCCAAAACAAACATACCCTTAATGACTCTAGATTAAACAATAAAATATTGACATAATCCCACTTATAAATACTACCACCCTCATAAGTACCTAAATTAATAATACCATTAACATGAACACAAAAACTAAACTCATGCCTATTGGGATCTGGAAAAAAAAAAAGAAAAAAAAAGTCAACACAAGAACAAATAAATAGGGGTGTAAATGAGTCAAGCCGGCTCACAATCTACTCGTGCTCGACTCGTAAAAAGATCGAAATCGACTCGAACCAAATCGAGTCGAGCTCGAGCTCGAGCTACTCGAGTAGCTGTCGAGTTCGAGTTCGAGTTTATAAATACTCTGCTCGAGAGGCTCGCGAGCCTAATCGAGCTTGCACAATATTTAATATTTTTTATTATTTTTAATATATAAATAAAGTAATCGAGCTCGAGTCGAGTCGAGCTTTAATTTTAGAAAAAAAAAGCGCTAAAATATATTTAATATTTTATATTATTTAAATAATAAAATTATCGAGTCGAGTCGAGCCGAGCTCGAGTTTGTCGAATTCTTAATCGAGTCAAGCTCGAGCTAAAAAAATCAAGCTCGATCGAGTTCGAGTCGAGTTTCGAGCTTCGAGTATTGCTTTCGAGTCGAGTTTCGAGCTCAGCAATACTCGACTCGACTCGACTCGACTCATTTACACCCCTACAAATAAAGAATAAATAGAAATTTTGCAATAAAGCATTTAACATGCACATGGACCACCACCAACTCAATGTCGGTTGCAATAAAGAAATATACTTTTCTCCTCACACACATTCAGTACACGACAATGGAAAGTACACGCATTCACTCAGCACAATAAAGAACAACATATATACACTAAAAATCTCTCTTTTCAAAATATATATACAATCATTCACTCAACACATAACACTAAAAAATTCATTTTTGAAAACTCTCTCTTTTTAAACTTTAAAAACCCTAATACGCACCCCTCTCTCTTTTCAAACTTTTAGAAAACCTAATGCACAAAATTTTATTTTATAAATTTAAAAACCCTAATACAAAATCCTATCTCCAATAAAATTTTGAAAATTGGAAAACTTACCATATATGGGTGGAGGATCTTCATTTTTTTTCGGATTGCAAAACCTCATTCTCATCCTTCGATGAAACTATCATCTTCGTTGTCTTCTTTAACCCAACCTTTTCGCCCTCTTCTCTCCCAAAACCCTAGTTGATTGTGTTCGTGTGTAAATGATAATAGTAGATCGTGTATTATTTTTGTTCTATTAAGCCCGACCCGAATTTAAATTTTAAATAAAAAAATTTGATTCATTTAAATTAAATGGAAAATAATTTTTGTGTGTAAAGAATAATGCCACATGGATAAAACCTACTGAGAAACCGTCTATATCCGGTTTTAGGACCAATTTCAAAAAGTTATCAAATTTATAGGACCAATTTCAAAAAAATATAAATTTTGCGGGCTGAAATAAAAAACTTGTCAATTTATTGGGTAAATAAATTTATAATCCCTAACTTTTCAATATATTAAACCGTAACTTTTCAGTATAAACAACTTTAACTGTTAAGTGAGTGCACCTTACACCAGTTGCATGTGAGACCTCCCCTTAAAATAAATTTAGTTATTACCTTAGATAGATTTTATGGAGGGATATGACATCATCAATAATTAAATAGATAACTCAAGTAATAGGGTAAACGATTATTGGGCTTCATATGGGCTCCATGTGGACCACAACATTTTATATTGGGCATAAAACCAAAGGCCCAACTAAAAAGAATATAAAGTCAAGAGCCACATGTTATCTGTCTCGTTCTATGATATTAGTTGTTCTTCCATACCAATCTACACACGCAAAGGGAGAGAGATCTAAATCCAAACCCTAGCACAAATTTGATTTCTTCAAAGATAGAAATAATTCAGATCCAAAATCATGTTGTCAACTTTCAGCAGCGATGAAACTACTCCCTTCTTTGGATTTCTTGGAGCCCCTGCTGTACTCGTCTTCTCCTGTAAATTCTTCAATCGAATCTTCGCTATCGCCTTTTCTTTTTCTTGGTTTTAATTTCCTCTATACTTGCTAAATTTTTGTTACTTTAACAATATTATTATGATTTGCGTGGTGTGTAGAGTTGATCGTGTATGGATATTTTGGCGGTCTGACCTGGATGATATTGATTGGACCCATCTTTGTTGTGAACTATTTTTGGCTGAAATCGCCTGCTGAATTTTCATATTTTCTTGCAGTTCTTGTGCAATATATGTTTGCTGAAAGAATTTACTAATTGAATGTTTTAGTGGTTGATTATCACCTGAATTCTCCCAAACAATAATCAAAGATAAAATTATGAAATGGATAAAGTAGAGATATCAGAAAGTAGAGAGAAGTATTTATGTTGTAAAAATGAACTTAGAGAGATAAAGAGGGTATAAGAGACCTATTTATATGTTTGCATGTGATGAGGTGGCATTATTTAAGCTTAAATAGCTTAATTAGATGACAAGTGTCCTAACACTTGTCGTCTTAGGCCACCTATTATGCACTAATTACATTGCTATCAAACTACTATGCCCCTACTAAGGACCTTTCTTAGCTACTGCTCCCTACTATAGATAGGGCGAGCTCTTCATCCTTATGCTATTTTGGGTCTTGTTCTTGTATTGAATGGTAGGCTTGTAGGTCTTTATAGGCGGTCTCTTGTCTCTTGTCAAGGGCGAGCTGATGGCGAACTACCTTTCGAGCTACCTCTCTATTGTGTTGAGTAATTGGCCAACTAATAATGACGTGGATGATGACTTAAGTGAGCTTTCTGGCGAGGTACTTTGCCTTAAGCTTTTGCTTATGTTGATTTCTCTCTACTAGCAGACGTTGTCCGGAATTCGAGGCGTCAGCCGTCCTTTCACATCTCCTCAGGTATTAAAATATGCGCCCATAATTGCCAACCTTTCAAATTCTTTGCAAAGACATCCCTAGTATTATTGAAAATTAACAATACATCTTCTTCTTCCTATAAAAGGAAGCAACTATTCCTCATTTTCCTTTTTACGATTTCCAGAATTTCAGAGCAACCTTGAGCTTTTCCGGCGATTCTCCCTTGGCATCTTCAGATTCTCATTCGATTCCTCAAGGTATTAACATTGTTCTTCCTTTTCTTTTCTTTTCATTTCTCTTTTATTTTCTTTCTCTCATGATTTCCACTTTCACTGGAATTTTGAATTTTTAAGAGCCGCCATTATTTTCGGCCAACTCCATTAATTCCGATCGCCAGAATCTAAAACCTTTAACCTTCGCTCAATTTTTTTATAATTCTCATAGATTCCGAAACTTACCTTCTCAACCATGTCTTCAAGATCCTCTTCATCAGGTCGAACTATTTTGAACCGAAACTCGGGCAAAGACCTATGGTTGAAGATGACACCGTTCCCAAATAGACCCCATTTCTTATCGAGTCGGACTCTGAAGTGACATCAGTAGCTCGCCATATGGAAGACGAGCTTCATGGTGAGCTACGTGGTGATCATGATGAGAAGGCCGCCTATTCTGGTGGCCTATCTACCGAGCTAGTGCGTGAGCTCGAGGGCGAGGAGGTCGGTGGTCATGAAGAGGAGGTCGCCAATTCTGGTGGCCTATCTCCCGAGCTAGTGCTTGAGCTTGAAGAGGGCTCCAATGATGAGGATATCATTGCGGTGTATCTCGAATCTATCAATTTCCCGATGCCTGGTGTCCCGGAACACAACATCTCTACTGCTGTAGAGCATAAACTTGATTGGGACGATTATATGGCGAGGTATGGGGCGAGCTTCCCCACATCTCAGCGAGCTGAGAGGGTTGCAGAGGGGGTGACTGACTTCAAAGTGAACAAGGTTGCCAGTATTTTCCCGATCGATATTCTGGACAATCTCCAAAAAACATATCAGATTTCGCTGGACATCCACATGTACACCCCCGGACCTAAGGAGAGAGCTGATAGTCCCCCTCCTAGATTTACTGCCATAAATATCCACACCCTTGAAGCAGGGGTGACATTGCCCCTAAATCCCATCATCGGCTGATACTTATTGGATGTGAACCTTGTTGATGTAATTTTTGTAAACGCGATTATGTGGCTATAATAACATTGATTACACCAACAATATGCTGAAATAGACGATTATGCGAGAATTTATGAGTAAGCAGGTAGGTCGGATATATAAGCTCATCGTTCGAGCAGAACTTTGTTAGGGTAAAAATTTCGTATCCTTTATTCGAATGAATTCGGTTACATTATATAGGAAATACAAGCTGCTGGATCGTCACCGGTCTGCTTCATCATAAGCTGCTGATCAGCAGCCTGCTTCACTAGAAGCTGCTGAACAGCTACCTGCTTCACTATAAGCTGCTGACTCGTCACCAGCTTAACAACTGTTGACTCGTCAGAGCGTTCTTCGATCTAGTTCTTTCTTCATGCTTGATCAATTCTCTTGGACACGTCAATTCGGACTTGGTTAATTACTTACTTAAGCACGCACGTTGATTATTTCATTAACAGTTGCCCCCTAGCCTGATGTTTGTTTGAATTGTTGGATGAATAACGAGCATCAGGCTATCTGGATCTTCGCAAGATTTCTCCAGTGCAAGGAAGTAGATTGAGCTTGAATTGATCTGTCTTTCGTTTTGTTGGCTTCTTTGTGCTTGTATTTCCTTTTATTCATGCATATATGCATCAGATGTGTCTTCGCAGGATTCTATAACCGTGTAACGAGTTCATAGAAGGATGCTACAGGCCTCATTAAAAACCTAGCCGTAAACCACCCTTGTGGATAAACCGGTCGTAGGGAAAAAAGAGTACCTTGCAATCCTTCCAGATACTAGTAGGCTATTTGAATGCCTGCGTTCGTTGCTCCATTCGTGCGGGTTGAGTGAGCATTGTCTTCTTGTGTTTCTTTGTACCTGCAAGTAGATACATTGGCAGCTTTTCGATCTTTCTGGAGATCCTTCGTGTTTTGTTGGAATATTCAATGTATGATTTCTTGGCGAGCGTTTCCGCTTGGTTGCTTTGCGACTTTTGTTGTAGTATTGGGCCCTGCTTCTTTCATACTGATGGATGAGATTTAGCCAGCTGAGATGTCACCATTCACTCTGGTTGAAGGATGGATTACTCCTGCCGCTGGAAAATGTGCCCCCAACTGTTTAGGCTTGTTTGCTTTAGCATTCTTGTATTGTTTGCCTGGAGTCTGAAGTATTGTAGACGTCAGCTTTGCCTCCTTTTGTGGCTCCTTTTATTCTTCCGATCAGGATGCTCTTGATGTTCTTGTTTTATTTTTAATGAACTCTAATGAAATGCCATTTATGTCTAATCATTATATATCACCTTTCACGTCTGTGGGTCTTTAATTCGCTTCGTTTTGCCTCTTTTTGGGCGTGTACGAAACGAATAAGACACTAACGCGGAAATAGGCCATCAGGAAGCGTTCACTTCATCCGCGGGAGCGTATTCGTGTCCCTTCAGCGGGCATGAAGTGTTGTCCCGGTATTACCGGGTACATCCACTCTGCTGTCCTCCGGAGCGTATATAACGTCCTTTGGAGGAGCATCTCTGATGCACACTCAGGTCCCTTGTGAATGGTCTTTCGGGGCTTCACACTCGGTTCTTATTCGGGAGTTATTAGGCATTTTAACGCCATAACCTTTCAACCTAAGAAGAGCATTAGCATGTTTTTGCTCTAACTGGTGCAGGACGTACAGGTATTGTACAATACCATTTTGTCACTGCACGAGGAGCGTGCTCGACAAGCGGAGTTGTGGCTCCACCCGGAGTGCATTAGCCCTCTGTAGCCATGTATTAGTTAGGCAATTTCAATTAGACCGCGACATCTTAAAAGAGGTCGTCTATAACATTCATTATCTGAAACAAAATGCACATCGTGAGCATCCTGATCTTGAGCTGCATGCTTAAGTCAGACCACCAGCTAACTGCTCTTTATCAATTTGGCCAAAACTTCCTTTGCCCGATGCTGGTGATCAGTATGAATTCAAGCTTTTTGCTTCTTGATGATTTTGTGTATCAGGGTCTGCCCCCAGTATAGTATTGGGGTATCAATGGTTTCATGCTCACATATTTATTGTTTTCTCGTTATAGATCAAGGCGTTACAGTTGCCATTCCTCCAGAATTCAATACTTTATGTCAAAGAGTAATGGTTCTTGGTACCGAACTGAACAAACGCAAGATGGACCCTGCCGTCTAAAATGGTGGTGTTACGGAAGAAGAGATGAGCTCAAATCCCGGCACCACCGGTGCCTGCGTCGGCCCAGTTGCTCCTGCTGTTGCATCTGTTGCTCGGAAAAATCCGTTGAGAAAATCAAAGCAACAGGGGAAATATGGTGGCACTTCTGTTGGTGCCGCTATTCTTTATCAACATTGCTTCCTGCCAAAGCAACAGAGGATAGATGGTGGCACTTCTGTTGGTGCCACTGTTCTTTATCAACATTGCTTCCTACTTGCTTCCTTCCTGCCCCCCAGTCAACTGTTGATTGTGACATATGATCAGGAGTTGAATGATTTGAAATGTTCCGGGGTATTGCCAACCTGCATTGTTGATAAAGAATAGTATATTCTCCTTCAAGAAGGATTATCGCTTCAAGAAGGCGCATCGCCTATGTAGGTGGAATCATGCCTCTGGGAGGCGCATCGCGGCATCGTCTATAAAGACGGAATAATCATGCCTTCAAGAAGGATCATCGCTTCGAGAAGGCGCATCACCTATATAGGCGGAATCATGCCTCTAGGAGGCGCATCGCCTATGTAGGCAGCATCGTCAATATAGGCGGAATGGACATCGCGAATAAAGACGGAATACTTGAGTCTTCGCTCTCGATTTTGGCAAATAAGTTTTTAGCGTCTTTGCCGGGGAAATGATCACTTTGTTGAGCTTGTCTTGATGTTTACTTTTTTTATTTGTTTATTTGTTTGTCTTTAATTATTCTTTGTGAGTGTTGATACTTGCTTATTTTTGTAGGAGTGAACTCGATTGAAGATGGACGGATACAACCATTACTCGTATTCTCCACAATACACATATCCTCCTAATTCCTACACATATCAACCTTACCCATATCAACCACCACCTCCACAAGAAGAACCTTATCCTTCTAACTCATATTCTTATCAAGATTCCTACTCTCATTATGCTCCTTATCAAGATATATACCCTTACACTCCGTACCCTCCTATGTCTTATAGTCAAGAAGACACTTCTTTAAGCTATGTGGAAGATACTCTAGCTCAAATTGTCAAGAATTGAAGAGATAAAAATGGACATTTATCGAGACACATACTCCTACACTCCATCTCCTCATATGCCCTTTAATCAAGAAGAAGCTCCTCCAAGCCATGTTAATGATACCTTAGCCTATGTTGTCAGGCAATTTTAGGATATGAGAAGGGAAGATGCTAGGAACTTTGAGGAGATAAACCGAAAGTTGGAGGAAGCTTGCAATTCCTATGGTCATCAAATTAAGAACTTAGAGTTCCAATTAGAACAATTGGCTAGTGTTGTGAGCACCCAATCCAATGAGACTTGTGAGGAAGAACATGGGGGTAACTTAGATGATGGAGTTGGAATGGAATTGGATATTTCATTAGGTAAAGAGCAAGAAAGGAAAGTGGAAAGTATGGGGGAAGAAGGGAATGTGGAAGATGAAGAAGATGATGATCATGAGAAGATCAAAGCTCTTTCTTTTAGAGAATTGTTCAATGTCAAGATTTCTACTAGTCCTCCTCAAGATCATGATATTACTCTTCTTATTGATGATGTTGCTTATAACATTTCTCATGTTGAAATTGTTAGGGATCAAGAAGAAGAGAAGGATGGACTAGAAGAGAAAAGAGAAGAGAGTGAAAAGGAAGAAGAGGAAGATGAAAATAATGAGTGTGAAGAGGATGAAGACGAAGAGGATGATTATGATGATCATAATGAATACAAGAACTTGTATGATTCCTTTGATTTTGTTATGAAGGCTCTCTATGGTGATGATGAGTTTGAGGAGATCAAAGATCCTTGTGTTCAAGAAATTTCCAATCCTAAGAGTTTTACTAATCCTCTTTATGATTACATTGAGTATGATATTAATCCTCTTTATGTTGATAATGAACATGATACTTCCTTTATTTGCATTTATAGGAATCAAGAAGAGAAAGAGAATGAGGTAAAGGAACAAAAAGAAGAGGAAGAGAAGAAAAGAGATGATTCAAGAGGAGGAAAGGAGAAAGATCAAGGAGAGATATATGAATGTCCACTTATGGACATGAGCATCAATGAGGAAGAACAACAAAATGAAGTGGAAGAGGAGCTTACAAATGATATGAGCATTTCTAAACCCTTAGACTCTTCTACTTGTGTTGTATTTGATAATGTTGTTTATTGTGAATTTGTCTTACCTCTTGATATAATTAATGAGAAGATTGAATTGAGAATCCTCTTGAATACATTTGATAGTAGGAGATGGGGGTGGATTGGTATGATGAGAAGTGAGGAGAAAAATGCATGTGCTTATAAGTATAAATTGAAAAGGAAAGTAGGGGTTTGGGGTAGAAATCCTACATGTTTCCTTGATTTTGAAACTATGAGATTGATGTTTGATGGCAAGGATGACAAATATCCTTGGCCATTTCGATAACATTGGTGTCGTCCGGCTAGGGGACGTTAAATCCAAGCGCTAGATGGGAGGCAATCCATCCTTAAAAAAATTGTTGATTGCTTGTTTTGTTTGCTTTGTTAGTTTGATAGTTTTCTTGCTTGTTGTTTTGGTTTGATAGGATTAGAAGCAAGAATAGTTTGGGGGAGTTTATATTGATATTGGTAGGACATGTTTTGGATTTAGTTGTGCTTTATTTTGCTTTGATTGGTGTTTAGATGCTTGTAAATTCAATATTCATCACTCTTTTCCAAACTTTTAGGATTTACAATCCGAAAAAGTTTGGGGGTGTGATCGTTCTTCATATTTGACATTTGCTATGATTTGTGATATTTATTGTGGATTAGAAATGCTTGTATTTGTGTAGAAAAATCATGTTTCAGAAGTGTGAAAATTGGTGGATGATCGAGCTCTTGGTGGTCTATGATCGAGCACAGGTGAAAAGGTGTCCGAGTGATTTTGCACTGGATCCCCAGAATTATGCCGCTCGAACACAAACTATCCGAGCACTGGCTAAGGTGTGTCCCAGCGATGACCTTAACGTGTCCGAGCGCGAGGTTCGAGGTAGGGCATTTTGACCACCTTTCTTTCTTTGACTCACCATTTTCTCTCACCTATATACACTATATTCCACACATAAACACACACTCTTCACACCACAATCTCCACTATAGATTGCCAATTGTTTCTAGCTTAGGGTAGTGATGCATGAGATATGCTTATTATTGTATGGATGATGTTGAGAGTGCATGTTAGGTGTAGTGGACTTATCACTTGATTCTTGTCTTGTTTAGATTGGAGTTGATTATATGATATTTGATCTCCTATACCCGTGAGGTTTGAGCCATTTTAATGCCCGTTTCATTCTTGAACGGATGATATTTTTGTTGATTGTGAGATCCACATGTGCATTTTACTCTAGAACTTGCTTGAGTCTTGTTCGAGACCACACTAGATGACGAGTTTGCATAATATGATTTGAGGCCATCTTTGATATATATTGAGTCACTTTGCCTATATGAGCCTACCATTGACATTTTATCCATTGCTTACCATTTTGTGCCTTTAGATCGTTCCTTTGGCCAACCATACTTGAAGTCATATTTCCTTCCTTTTTTGGAACTCGCTTGTCCCTATGATTAGTAGAGTAAAAAGAAGAAAGGAATGTGGTGAGATGATGAAGAACTTGGTGGCTAAAGTGGAAAGAAATTCTAGTTGCGTGGATGTGAAAAGAAAGTGCAAGTGAAAGTGCTAGCAAAACTATGAAAAAGGTTGATTCTTATGTGTTGTGAGTATGTTCACAATTTGTAAAAAAGGGAAGAAATTGCTTTGAAAAGTGTTGATTAGAAAAAATGCATGAAGAAGTGAGTGCTAAAGGCATGAAGATGTGAATGATCTCTATTATGATTCCTTCTATGCTTTACTAATCATACTTAGTAACTTGATCCATATGTTTCCTTCCCTACCAAAAATCCAACACTACAACCTTATCAAAGTCCTCAATGATGTGCGAACAATTTGTCACTTAAGTGGTGGAGAATTTGAGACTCATGCCAAGCCTATGGTAGTAGATGTACTTGTGTGATGATTGAGAGAGCCTCATACACTTGAGAGATGATCTATACACTTCCTTGTGAGGATCTTGACTCATTGACTTGATTTTGTGTTCATTAATTTGATGTTGATTGTTGAATAGATGACATTACATTCCTAGACTTGCATGATATTGAGTGATGTGTTCATGACACTTGACTATGTGCTAGATGCTTCATTGATACAATTATTCCCCTATCTTATCGCTTCGTTGCTCGAGGTCATGCAACAATCTAGTTTGGGGTGTGATTAGGGTCATAATTGCATCATTTTTCATCCATTTTTGTATGATATTAATTGGTTTATGTTCATAATTGACCCTAATATGCTATACTTTGAGCTACTGACCCCTTGTTGGCAAGAAAGTGCGTTTTATAGGAAAAATTGAGCAAAAACAAGGAATTTGTAATTATAGAGGAAGAGTTGATATGATCCGAGCATGTGGAGAAGTTTAAATGACTCATATGAAGACCCTAGGAAGCTCAGATGAGCCATCGGAACGAAAATGAGGAAGTAAAAAATCGGACGTCATGGAACTGCCCAGCTCGCGCCCCTCGAAGAAGAAGCTTGCGCTCCGGATTCTGGGTCGCGTGTCTAAGGCTCGCGCTCTTCAAAGCTTATGCTCGCGCGTCTTCACAATTTTCCGCATCATTACGGGTATCTTCGTCCTTTTGCGCTTTTAATGAAGGGCACTTTGGTCTAAGCATGATGGGCACTATATATACTCTAAGTATCAGATTTTGGAGGGACTTTTCATTCATTTCATTTGATTTCGTAGATTAGTTTAGAGAGAGAATTAAGTGGTTACCAATTAGATTAGAAGTTAATTTTCTATCTTCAATTTTCAATTACTTTCAATCCATCCGTTAGATTGTTAATTCGTTTTTTTATATTTGATTCCCCATTAAATTTCCTACATTTGTACAATTTGATTTTGCATTTTGATCTTTGGATCAAGAGTTAGCATTAGAAGGTTTGTTGATTGCTTTTCAATTTCTCCAACAATTGGTAAGATTCTTGTATTTTCTTTCATATTAGTGTTAATCAAATTTGTCTTTAGCTTAATTGTTATTTTAGATTCCCAATTATCAATGGGCTAATCTCTTAATGCATTGGTGTATGATTACTATGTTTTAGTTTAGTGTTCTATTAATCATATGCTTGCTTAGTGATTTTGATGGATTAATTCTCTACTTCGATGATTTGTTTGAATGCTTGGTATGTTAAATTGGATGTTTAGAGCCTAAGTGGGTTAGCAACACATGAGAATTGAGTTGATTCATAGAAGTTCTTGATTGAATGTTGTGCTTGCCAAGTGTTTGTATTAATTCTCTTATGTCAATGAGAATTTCTTAGGAGATAAGACATCTCAAATGGAGTATTGGGTGTTGTTAGAGAGATCTAGACACTTAATAGAGCCTTTAGCTTGTGTTGTTAGAGAGATCTAGACACTTGTTAAAGTTATAGCTTGATTAAGACATAAAGTGACCTTTTGCATGCTAAGATGGATATGATACTAGGTGAACCATAGTAGGATTACACTAATGCACACACATCTCACTTGCTCATCTTTATAAGGTGATAGTTAGACTTACTTTGTTTTATTGAAGTAGATAGAAATCAAGACCCTTTTCTTGTTTTCCTAGCTAGTAATCTTTGTAAACATTCAATACTTTCTTGATATCGCATCGTTTCCCTATGTTCGATATTTTTATTACTTGGTTAACTTGCCACGACAACAACGTCCACGTACACTTGCGTGAAAGCTCTTGATTTTTGCAAACAATGCCCCGCTAGCCATCCGGAGAGGTGGTCCTCCATTCTTTCGCTCGCTCCCGGCCACTTGTTGCTCTATGCGACCTACCTGCTGGTGTAGGTCGTCGGACCATTGAGGAGATCCTTCGCCACTAGACTCATTCCCAGCTGGAGACGGTCGAAAAGAAGAAACCGATCGATAACCTCTGGTTAGCAATGCATCATGCTAGCGGAACTCTGTTGGCTACCCAGCAAGCCGTGGAGCAAATACTGGAGAGTGACAGGTCCCGCCGGGAGTTCAACACTTCCTATTTGAAGATGGCCGAGTGGGTGGCAGCCGATATGGAGGCCAAGGCCAAAGCGGCTCTGGCGGGCGAGCAGGACGCCCTTAAGAAGATGGAGATTTTGCAGGCTGAGCTCACCCATCAGAAGGGAGAAGCTGAGGCTGCTCTTATGGCAAAGACTGAGGAGCTCGCCCTTAGGTTCCAAGAGTTCTCCATAGAGAGGGAGCTGAACAAGACCCTCCGGGAGAAGAACTCCAAATTGGGGGAGGAGGTTCACTCCTTTGCTCTCAAGATTGCTAACTAGCAAAGCACTTCGGACATATTCGCCTCGCCGAAGACTGTGGAGACCGAGAGGGCAGTCCCTTCGACTTTGGCTACCTCTGCTGCCACGCAGAGACTCTTCGTGCTTATCGGTGTGCAGTAGATCACAATGAAGATGTGTGGGAGCTCTTCAAGGGTGAGTTCCAAGAGTTCGTGGAGGCCACCACCTTCCCTCCCAGGACTATCGCCAACATAGGGGACTTCGCCGGCCTCGCTTTGATTTGAGTATCATACCTCCAACCATTAGGATTATGGGGGGTGATTATCTGCCTATGGAGGCCAAAGATGTTGGCGAGGAGGCCGGCGAGGGAGGTGGCGAAGTAGTTGGCGAGCTACCCAGCGGGGAGGGCGAAAAGGGTGCCGAGCTCACCAATGAGCAACTGGGCGAGCTAACAAGTGATATCATGGTTGATGTCGGTAATCTGAGCCTGTTCACCCAAATGCCCACCATGACACCTCCTGCTGGGCAAGGCATCCCTACTGAGGGTGGTGAGCAAGCGCACCGACTACTAAGCCCACTGCTGCTGCGGAGCTCCCCCTACTGTCGATCCTGTTCCGGCCACAACTCCTAAGACTTAGGATTTATTTTTTGAATTTTTTATTTTGTAGGAGTTTAGTAGTTTGCCCTTACGAGGGTTATCTTTTTTGCCTTGTTTACTTCAAGTACTTAGTCAGGTGGCCTATGACGGCTTTTTGTAATATACTCTCATGTACTTGAATTCCAAAGTTTATATGAAGTATGAGTTTTTTTTCAATCCTTGTTATACTTTCTTGAATATTATTATCTTATTGTAGCTCATTTTTTATCGGGTGCATGTTTGTTCGTCTTATATTACTTAGGACCGCGAATTCGCACTTTTATAAAGATCTCTTGGGCAGTTGGGTTTTTATAAAACGCTTTGCCTTAGACGATTTGAAATCGTCTAATGAGAATTTATCTAACACTGGGCAGTGGGTTTATAGTGATCCTTTTAGTAGGACGCTTTACGACCCTCAGCACTTTTACGGCTTTTACCTCGAGCTTTCAAAATAATATTTTGGGACTTCACCTTTGTATACTTAGTTTTGAACAGATATATCTTTTGAAAAAAGTATTCTTTATTGACCAAAAAATTATAGATCGTCATCAATGTTGATAGAATTTATTAATCGTGTTTGTTATGTGGCTAGTTATAAC
>JAPKLY010000508.1:27760-46450 GCA_026898435.1 Prunella vulgaris | reverse complement strand
CTTGGCGATTATTCATATACGAATGGTACTAGTTCGCCAGTCCAACAATCAACATTTCTGATGCGAACTTCTACAACCTATTTACAAGCTATCTGTTTTTACTTTTGAAGAATTGGAATCCTGCTACTGATAATACTTCTTCATGTGAGTTGCGCTGCATGTGTAGGATGAAGCTTTTCCTTCCATGTCTTCCAAGTCGTACGTCCCATTGATCCAGCTTGCAGTGACCCGGTACGGTCCTTCCCAGTTAGGTCCTAAAATTCCTGGCGGTACTACTACCGTTTCCTTAATACCAACTCCCCAATCTTGAATCTTTTGTGATGTACTTGAGTATTATAATATTTTTCGGCCCTTTGTTTGTAAGTTACATTCCTTAATTCATATGAAGCTCGGGTTTCTTAGAGTAGGTCTTTTTCTACTGCTAAGGCTTCATCGTTAATTTCCTCATCATATCCTGTAACCTTCCATGTCTGATTCTGAACTTCCACTAGGATCACCGCTTCAGTTCCGAATGCCAAGGCTAAAGGTGTCTTCCCTATGCTAGCCCTGTAGGACGTCCCGTAAGACCACAACACTTCAGGGAGTTAGTCGGCCAGCTACCTTTCCTATTCTCCAGTCGGATGTTCAAAATGTGTTTGAGAATTTTGTTAACAGCTTTAACTTGTCCGTTGAAATGTGGATGGTAGGGGGTCGAGTAATGCTTCTGTATGTTCCAAGAGCTGCAAAATTCCCTAAGCTTCTGGCCATCAAACTGCTTTCCATTGTCTGTTACAATTGATTATGGGAGTCCGAACCTGCAGATCAGATTTTTCCAAATTAAGCTTATCATCTTTTCTAGTGTTGCCATTGCCAATGTTTCAATCTCAGCCCATTTTGTGTAGTAATATACCGCGACTACGACAAATTACTACAAGAAATTTGAGAAATTACGAAGAAAAAATTCGTCATAAAATATTTATTTTTCGTCACAATTAATATTTGGTGACAAAAATTTTTGTTGCAAAGAACGTAATTGAAAGTGTGTGGTATTTGGTAAATGTGACGTTTTTCGATTCGTCGTAAAAAATTCTCATTTGGTGACAATAAAAGACATCGTTACTATATCATTTCATCTATAGTGAAAAATAAATCATCGCTTTTGGCATTAAATTTTTGTCGCTTATATGGTGTTTCGTCACTAAAAGTTCAATTTGACACGACGATCTGAATTGTTCTCACTAAAAATTTATTTTTTTGTGACGATTATCCATGTATTGCACTGCTCACCAAATATTAGTGACATTATTTTTGTCATAAATAGATATATTATTTCATCATTTTTTATAAAATTTGTCACGAAATAGTATTTATTGTGACGAAGTAATAATTGTTATTACATGTATACATATATAATGACATAAAAGTTTGTCTTCAATTAGTGTAATTTAGGGACAAATTTTTTATTATAGTTATATATGTACATATATAATGACGATAAAATATTTCATCAATGGATGCAATATAGTGATAAAATATTTATCGTCCCTAAATGATGTATATTGTGACAAATTATTTGTCAGCATAATATATTATTTAACGACGTATATGATAAATATCGCTAAAGTTTTAAACACAATGAGAATTTTCATTCGTCAGTATTTTAAATTTTTTCTTTGAGAAAAAAATACACTAAAATAACTAAAATTGAATCGTTATTATACATATAGATATAACGATAATTTTTTCTTCACCAAATGTTAGAATTTATTGACAAATTAATTAACGTCGTTAAAAAATATGAAATTATGACAAAATATTATGTCATAAAAAAATGTGAAATTATAACAAATCATAAATTTATCAAAATATATATAGATGTGGAGACAACAAATTACTTTTATGTTGAATATTTATACATTAAATTAATAGTAACATTAAATTTCATTTTATGCAATAATAAGAATTACATGATAAAATAATTTTAATTACTAAATATAAGAATAAAAAATAATACAAAAAACTAAATTAAAGATAAAATGTCAATTTGCATTAAACAAAATACTCACTTAAGTCATTAGAAAGAAAAACGCAATATTTGTTATCAAAACACGAAATAAATTTTTTTTTAAAAAGAGTCTTTTACATGATGTTGAAGAAAGATCTGCACCTTGAGAAGACAATTCATATTTCAAAAAATTACTTGAGTGTTGAATTCTTGCATCCGAACTTCAAATTCTTGCAACTTTTCTTTTGCATCTTTGAGTTCATCCTTTAATTGCCTAGAGGAGTCATAAAATGTGTTGTGTCTGCTTGGAAGTTAAGGACCATAAGCAAGACCTTTTACATATCATATTCCATGGCTCAAAACCTTAAGCACTATCTCTTCTGCAATCTTTACAGTCCCGAGCTCAACGTGTTCTTCTCACTTCTTTTTCATCATCTTCTGATAAATATAAAAAAAGAAGCAAATTAACATAAATTTTAGTAACTTAACTAAATATAATATATATGTATATAGGACTTATCCAATTTTCCTTGGCCTCGTTGGATTTCCATTTATATTTTACTGAACAGTGTGTGCTCATACAAGTCAATTTGCTCATATGGTGCTCCAGCTAACTCATATTCAGACTACAAATAAAAATTAAAAATATTAGCTACTACTTTTTTCATCATACTAATGGATAAAAATAAAATTCAATAAAAATAAAATTACAGTATATTTATTTCGTGATCTAAATTCTAGAAAAACTTTAATTTTAAAATATTAAACCTTTACCTATGCTTAATCCTCAATGCAAGTCCGGAAATAGCATATACATATATACACACACATACACATATATATATAATACGCATACAAGTATGTATAAGAGAATAAAACTTATAATAATAAGAAATGCAGTTAGTAACTAAACGTAGCCTTCTAATATAAATTTTTAGCATGCTTTAACTCTATTAAATTAACAAGAGATCAATCAATTAATATAAAATAATGTTTGAAATAGGAAAACCTTAAGCAATTAAAATTTATCATACCAATAATATACATATAAATTGTAAAATTGAACTTAAGCATGCTCAAGCTAGAAGAATAACTCTATACAAATCAAATTTTGAAGAAGGGGTGTTAGCTTAGAAGTTTATAACTTTCGAACTAAGAATTACATAGTGGGAGAAGCAAATTCTAACTTAAATCTATTAGCTGGGATCCTCTCCGTTTCCAATAAGTCGGTTTGATATTTTTAGAAACTTGAATTCTATTATCTGCTGTAAATGAAATTTGCTTTAGCCGTAAAGGAGGGTGGAGGAGCCATTATCATGAAACTGTCGAAATGAAAAGAGGGAAAGGTGATGATGAAGGTATATATATATCTTTATTTCCAAGTAGGAGGTGGTTAACTAGAATGTCCATGTATTAAGTCTAAGCAAGAGGTAGGTTTAGTACGTGGTTTATGTAGGAAATATAAGGTGAGGAGTAAGACACATCTCTATTTCTTCCTAGGTGGGTCTAGTACATGGATTTTCTTTAATTAGGCCAAATTAATGGTAACAACTGAAACATTTCATGATCTATTAATTATTAGAACTTCAATCACATGCATAATGAACTAGATAAAAGTTATCCTACCCATTCATTCAGATTCCTTGTTCATATAAGAAATCCCTAATCTACAATTTGTTTAACCGGTTTATAACTTTATATTAATAGTACCATTATGCAAAACGAACACCAAAAGATAGTTTAATTCACACACAATTAGAGATTCTACAGCTGCAAATTGATAGAAATTCATCATAGTTTTATTTAAAAAAACCTTTCTATGTTTTATCCAAAAATTAATCACCTAAGCAAAAAACCATAGTTTATATAATGTATTTATATATCATTAGGGAGAATTTTGTCGACGCAGTAGTCATATTTGAAATTGGGGAGAAAAGTATCAGACGAAATTTTACTTCATTGTATCGCGGAGAAGAATAAATACCCTAGGTTAGTTTTAAAAAAAAAATAAAAAATCTTGGCGCAGCCCATGAAAATTTGAATTCACGCAGAAAGATGAAATTTTTTGTTGAATATGGTGAGCTTTCTTGTATTGGGGAGATAAAAATTTTAAAGTTTTAATTGAGATGGGAAGATTTTAAATATTAAAAATAATAATGGTGTATTTTTCTTTTTTACTTGAGATTAACAACTAATTTTGTACTTTTTACTGAAAATTCTAGAAAATTTTCTTTCTCTTAAAAAAATATATGTAATTTCTTTTTTTCTTTAATTTTTTGTTAATGGAGTTACGTAATAGTTTGTAAAATGCGCAGTGAGTTCACGTTTTATCTTGAAACGTGCACATTCACGATTTTACTTAAATAAGTAAACACGTTGGATTTTACCTTACATTCATAAACAAAATTGAAAAATGTAATAATTAAAAAAACCTCGACACTATTACCTTTAGAGTAGGTTTCTTGTGGACTCAAGTTCACATGAACTCGTATAACTGTTATCTGTATCACTATCACTGTTATATATACTATCACTGTTATAAAAATATACTTGATTTTTTAACAATGACAGTGTATATACATAACAGTGATAGTGAATATATATAAAAGTGATATATACACATGGCAGTGATAATTGATAACCTGAGTTCACCGTGAACGAGTTCATACAAGTATTTTATCTTACCCTTATAATATAATATCACATTATAAATCCTTAGATTTACTTGTTTATAATAGTAATTGTGGGGCTGGATAAATGTAATGATAACAGTTTCATATTATTAACAAATTTAACAAGAGAATGATTATTATGAAAATTGATATTTATTTGTTTAGTGAGTTTATATGACTAAGAATATATATTTTGATTTTTATCAGCTGCTCAAGAGTTGATATCACCACATCAACTTATTTGTTCACTTTCAACAAACTGTGTAAATTATATAAATCACTTTAAACCACACCAATTTTGATAAATAATTATTTTTTCATATAATAACACATATAAATATAATAAAAAAAGTATTGCTACATGAAACAATAAACCTAGATTTAAAGAGATAATGAATAAATTAAGACACACATATTTATTCTCATAAATATACATTTTATCCTTACAGTAACACACAATTGACCATATAGTAACACAAATTGGGGAGCAAATGTGTGTTACTGTATAATCAAATGTGTGTTATTGTATATACAAACTTTTATTTGTCCTCGAAAAATATATAATATATGTAAGATATTAAAAGATATATTAGTACATTAACAAAATATTATCAAATCAACATAAAGTATAGTAACAAAGCCAAAAACTTATATAATGTTTAAGAATAATTAAAAGAGAAAAGAAAAAACGCAGAAGATTGTTGACCCAGTTCGTCTGAAAGACTACGTCTGGGGGCGTACCAAGCCAGGAGAGTTATTTCACTATACTTGTGTATGAGATCCATTTATATAGGTTACAAACTAGGGTTTACATGAATATAGAATACATAAAGAAATAACTAAACTATCCTTCTAGTAAATACTTTTGATGAAGGCACATAAATGTAATTCCTTTAACACTCCCCCTTGTGCCAAATCAAAAGGATAAATGGTGCATGAATGTTGCCCTCGATAAAAACCTTGCCAAGTAACATCCATATAAGAAAAATAAACCTTGGTCGAAGGGAAAATGAGTTGCAACGCACCTATGTTAAGACTCCCCCTGAAGTCTACACCTCTCAACAGATAGGTACATCTATCAAGTGAGCTTAGAAAGTTTACACATCTTAATTCCTTTAAAATGTTTCTCAAAGTTATCTTGGACAATGATTATGTAAATAGATTAGCCACACTTTCTTTAGAGCTTACTTAAATTACTTGAATCTTGAGATAAGGTCGTTATTGCATGTTATAGGAAAACTTCGGTGATACATACTTTATATTATCACCTATATAAACAGTTTCATCTCTTCAATGCATGCAATATGTTCTCCGTATATGCATGATGCATGTAGGATCTTCAGTGGTAGAACTCAAGCCACTGATTCCTTGAATGTGTGATGATAGACTTTTACTAAATACACTCACAAATTGCTTTGTGTAAGGTACTAATCTCTAGATAGCTTAAAGAGATAGTTATCAAAGTTTTCATAACTGATGCCCAAGATATCACCATGTTTCTCATGGTAAATACATAATCAATTTGGGAACGTTCATGTGGTTAAAATATAACCAACATTAGTAGAACCAAATAACATATTATTTGGTGTATAAGTGTATAGGATAACATTCAATACTTTTTTTTTAAGGGTTGCAATTTCATCTGCAGTCCCTTTCAACATTTATATAGTAAATAACATGCCCATGTCACTAGTTTCTTTTAAGTATCAAAGTACATTCTTGACACTATTCCAAAGATATTATGTTGGTCCTGTAATAAACTCATGTGCATTGAGATAGTAATCTATGACTGAATACATTAGTACAATAATGCGCTTATTGCACTTATACAAGGAATTTCAGTTCCAAATATCTCTTCGTCATTTTGCTTTGGACGAAATAGATCTTTCTTTAAATCCAAACATTGACCGATCATGAGAGTGCTATCATAATGCATTTTGTCCATGTTAAATCGCCTGAACATCTTTTGGACATATGCAGACTGGTGGATAAGTATTCCACAAACTCAATAAAATTGAGTTTTCCCAAGATCCTTTATCTCAAATTCAAATTTCAATTAGTTTCAGGATTTCTCTTATTTCATTAAGAGTACCTATGTTCATCCATCAACATAAGAGTCA
Organism: Prunella vulgaris; assembly: GCA_026898435.1. Lineage (NCBI taxonomy): Eukaryota > Viridiplantae > Streptophyta > Magnoliopsida > Lamiales > Lamiaceae > Prunella > Prunella vulgaris. Next base: position 39,674 of record JAPKLY010000508.1, on the reverse strand, counting down.
TAATCGCAAATCGAGAAACTTATTTTTCTTTATAAATACGAAGGGCATTGTTCTTTGTTTTTGTAACCTTTCCCAATCAAGTAGTCACTTGACTTGGTAGTAGAAGGCCATCAGACACTTTCATATATATCTCTAAATCAAGATCCCCATTGAGATATACAGTAACCACATTCATAAGCTGCATTTCCAATCCTTCGAATGCTACTAAGCTAATTAAGTAGCAGGACGTTATAACGTCAATAACAAGTGAGTGTGTCTCCTCACAATCAATTCCAGAGCGTTATGAGAAACATTGCGCTATAAGAGAAGTTTTCTATATCAGGACCATATATTTCTCATTACACTTTATGACAAAGAGTCATTTATGTCCTATAGGCTTTACACTTGGTCGGGCTAGCACTACCGGACCAAATACCCATCACTTTGTCAGAAATCAAGTTCTACCTGGATTGATTCCTGTATTTAGGCCAGTTTGCTCTTGTTGATATTCTACAACTGAGTTTGGTTCAATTTTATTGTGCTCTATATTTTCTTGAGCAACATAATAAATAAATACATCAGTAATCTTCATGCAATGTCTGTCCATCGACTTACATGCACCCTCATAATCAATAGAGATTTTTCATTCTCTGGAATCATATTAAACATCGGAGCGTCCTCCATTAATGATTCTTGAACATAACTATAAACAGAGATGATCTCATAAGATGTATTTCGATATTGATGATCGATATATTTAAATGTGCCACACCTACCATTCTTTCCTTTGGGTGGTGTCAATCGAACCAGTTGACCTCCCCCTTTTCCTTTTAGGAGCCACGACCTCAACCACACTTCCACCAAGTATGGTTGCAACACCTTTTCTATGATGTTGTGCCCCTTATTGGGGAGTTCAAACCTTGCAGGCACATTTGCAGCTTATATGTAAGACCTTGTCACTTTAGCAATATTAATGAACGAATCAGACATCGAATCTGTTACGTTCTGAAGAATTATTATTTTACATCACTTTCTCATTGTGAAGTTTTGGGGCTCAAATGAGACAAGGTGGGAATGGACCACGATTCTTCCAGTAGTTCCCATAGAAAACTCTTTTTCTTATCTCCCCCTAACGACGGGAAGACTGTCTCATTAAAGTGACAATCCGCAAATCTAGCGGTAAATAGGTCGACTGTCAAAGGTTCTAAGTTGCGGATAATTGTTGGAGATTCATATCCAATATAAATACCTAATCGTTTCTGAGGACTCATTTTAGTGCGTTGTGGGGGCGCAATAGGCACATATATTGCACAACCAAAGATGCGTAAATGTTATCAGGCTATATCCAGTTACCAACTGGTACGCAAAAAATGATTGTGAATAGTGGGCCTAGAACGAATAAGTTAAGATGCATGCAATATTGCATAACCCCATGCAGAGATAGACATGTTGGTGCGCATAATCAGTGCCTAACCACCATATATTTCTTTAGCTGGTGGCCTCTGCGAGACCATTTTGTGTAGCACATGGGTATCGAGATGCTTTACATTCATCCTAATATATATGCAATAATCATCATATGCTTTTGATGTAATAATGTGATATTGTGATTAGGGTGGTGAGCCCTAAGAAATGTACTTTGTGCTAAGAGTTTTGCATGCAAAATGTCTTATGGACAGTAAAGTGACATGTGACCTGTATGTCAAAGTATAATCCAGTACCATAAAATACTTGAATGATCCGCATTCTGGATTAACTAATCCACAAATATCATCATGTATCTTGTGGAAGAATGAAATATTCTATTTTGTGAGTGAGTGACTTGCCTTAAAATTTTATAATGAGGCAGAGTGAGATGTAAATAATGTCTCTGGCGCTTCAGAAAATAAGAAGTGCGACAATGCTGCAACAAGATTGATATTGTGCATTATACCAATTTTCATCTCCTTTCATGTGTCACTCTAAAAATAAAGACGTAATGTGAGTTCTTCAACATTATGAATTATTATACAAAAGCTCATATTTATAAGTATCACATAGTCCGCCAGTGATAAAATATAGCTAAATTCAAACAGTAGTGAGGTTCATCCCATTCGATTGACATCTTAATTCCTTTAAAATGTGTTTTCATTCACATTTATTTGATATATAAATTTCATTCTCACTGTGTGTTTACAAATAATGTTGGCACAAACATCTATAAAATTTTACAGGGTTCGATTAACTCTTGATGCATATGGAGCTTTTCTGATTTCAACAATTGTCTCATTAGACACTGTTCCTTGTTCTTTTTAGAAATCTCATATCCTTTTGAGTTTCAATTTGAACCAAATGATTTACTTTTCAATTTGAATAAAATGATTTACTTTTCATTTAATATTTTCTTCTATTTTGTAAATGTATCACTTTACATCGTGATAATGTAATTATCGAACCATATGTACTAGATAAATCCAGTACTTTTGAATAAAATATAAATGAACCAAAGTTAATAAAAGTAAAATCTGGTATCAAAATCTAACTCGAAATTCATCAATAGTCTAAATAACTTTAAGACCATAACGAATATTTCAAATAAATGAGGCATTATGCCTTTTTAACACTCTTGAAGTATGAGAAAGTCATTAGCAAAGTCCATGTTGCCATTAAAATTTAACCTTGTGAGGTTAATATGGTGGGTATCTTGTACTTTAGATTTTCTATATCATTTATAGTTGTTTGCTATAGTATGCTTGCAATATAATTTGATTTGGTATACCACTGCGACACGTGGTGCATTATTCTCATATCCATATGGATTAGTACATCATGTCTCATTTTCTTTTGGGTTCTTTCCATTTTTCAATTAAATAATATAAGTCTTGAGAAATTACTTTGTCCCAATAGACTTTAAAAAAAATTGTGTCATATAGGGCATTTTTCGCGTAAAATATGGTCAATATGTAATATCAATTCAATTTGACCTTATCAGAAAATGCTTTGTATTTGCCACCCGTGAATGATTAATTTTGGAAACATAAATTCTTTCCTTGAAAATGCGAGAAAGACACTCAGTTTCTTTTGAGTCCAATACAATATATAATTGGGTCGAATGCATTCAACCATTTATTGTAACACAAGGAAGAATATTTATTAAATATGCAAGCGTAGCAATATGCAATAATATTTTCTTATCAAGAATGTATGTATGTGAATTAGATTTTGAGATCATAGGTCACGTATTTATCGATGTTTTGTGAAAATACTTCATCACATTGATTTGTAATTCATAATTATCTTCAATGAATTTTCTTTATCATGAAGAATTTCAATAGTGAATATCTATTTATACACATAAATGATGTGCAACAATTAATATGCTCTTAAAAAAAAATCTTAAGATCTATAGCAAATAATGCCAAGCCTATTCTGCGGCAAGTAGTTCTAAATGCTGATATTCAAAGAACTCACTTCCATGACTCGTTAGTTTAGACTTGCATAACATATGGTAAACAACAAAGAAACCAAGTTTTGTTGCATGATAAAATTCCAGCATAATATCTGGTGAACTCATCAGCTTCAGGCTTCCAGAAGGCACAAAAACCCAGAGTCCAATCTAACAACTATGCACAGGTGATTGAATAACAAAAGGGACTGTACTATGCCAGTAGTGACACCATGTTAACTTACACATATATGTATAATCCAAAACAAACACCCACGGCCCAGCATATTCATAACACACAGTAAACACATAAATTAATGGGCATACCATTCATGAATCCAGATATATATAACCATACTTACAGATGGTCCTATGATTGCCCAAGTGAACTCCTCAAATTTGGAGGCCATTTGCAGCCTGCTCCAGCAGCACAGTAGTCCCCCAAACGATCGGAAAATGCAATAGCGCCCAAACACACACATATCTCTGTTCCAAGCCACGCGACGCCGTAAGCAACAACAAATTCAGCGACACTGCTCCCGTCCGTCGCATCTCACTAGAGCCACAGAAGACCGGATTCAAGTCGGAGTCGTCGCCTGGAAACAGAAACGCAGACACCGCCACTTAGCCGCATCTGGAGTCCGCCGCGCTGCTATTGATAAACGGAACAGGGTGACGGCTCCACAAGAGAAAAAGCCTCGATCAAGGTCTGTGACGGCGGTTGTGTGTTTGTTCTTTCCGATTGGCGAGTGTATTGTTTCTGGCGCTGGGCAAATTGAAATTTCCTGCAACTGGTATCTGCTAATCGGGTTCGATCATGGACCCAGGCACACAGGATTTCTGAAACGCAGCGACACCGCTTTAGCAAAAATAGGGAGACCCAGGTCACGAGACCATCGAGGACGTAGCACCCCAGGATCGGAAACCCTCGCCTCCACTCGCCGATGAAGAGGCCTGAGAATTGAAGCGTCGAGTATGATTCCGTCGGTGGGGATGAGACGCGGAATCCCATCAACGATGTGGTAAGAAACGCCGATGGAATCACTGATGAGCGAATTTGTTTTGGGGCAGAGCCTTAAGGGCTGTTTGGACAGTGGGCAAACCAGAATCTCGGCGAGCGTAGAGCTTATTCCGGCGCCGGCACTTTTGAGCAGGGTTCCACTTCCCCTTACCATTTTAGATCTGCTACCGTCGCCGTCGTGCCTTCGCTAGGGTTTGGGTTTTCACCCTCGGAGGCAGTAAGAATTTGGATGATAAAAATATAATTTCTAAATCCTAATTGGTAAAACAATTCGTGCTGATAACATGTTTTAGGATAATCGATAAAGATGCAGAAAGACGAACACAAAATTTGTTGACCCAGTTCGTCTGAAAGACTACGTCTGGGGGCGTACCAAGCTAGGAGAGTTATTTCACTATACTTGTGTATGAGATCCATTTATATAGGTTACAAACTAGGGTTTACATGAATATAGAATACATAAAGAAATGACTAAATTATCCTTCTAGTAAATACTTTTGATGAAGGCACATAAATGTAATTCCTTTAACATATAAAAAATTTTACCGAATTTTTTTTAAAAATAAACTAAAAAAAAAAAAAATCACGTCCGCCTGCCCAAGGGTTAATCTCATTCCAATACTCGCGGCTAATATATACTCCCTCCCAAGTTACAAGTATCCCCATGCAAACTGAATTTTTCACTTAATTTTTTTTAATTGTTGAGGATTTAAAAAAATTAAATAATATTATTTCATAAGTTTAAAATTTAGCTCTCAATTTGTGCTATTATTATTTTTTATATATTTAAAAATTTATACGGTAGAAATTTCTACGTAAGTATTGCTCAGTAACAAATATTTATTCTTGCAAAAATACATATTCTCTTTATAGTTACTTGAAAAGTACACAAATAATTTTTTAAGGATTTGTAACACGAATTTTGTTTTTTCAGTAACACATATGTTTATATAGTAACATAATTTGGAAGCAAATTTTACTTGTCTTTCCTTAAACCACACTAATTTCCCAAAAAAATTATTAACTTTTGGCTTTCCTTATAAAAAAATAAAATAAAAGAGCTAACAGCTTAAAGCTGTTGAAGGAAAGAATAGTGCAAGGACAATGCATGAATAGTGCATGGAAAGATTAGTGGCTGTTGAATCATCGAGAAATTTTGACTTTTTTTTTTTTAATTCTATGGTAGAATATTATACGCAAATGTTGCACAGTATATACATATATATACTTAGAAAAAAATATCTGGAATATATTTTTGTGAGTATTATGAATATAATTATTTAAGAATCTTAAGATTTTAAAATCAAGAAGCTATCGACCATCATAGTGTTTCTTTATATCTTGTGTTTTGACAAAGATTGGAATCCACGATGTTAGCTATCGGCCAAAGCTTGTTACCCATATCTTTTAATCAATCAAAATACATTTTTAGAAAAAAAAAGGTACATCTATAAATGGACTTTTAAATCTTATCTCAGTGGAATAATAAGATATTAGTATATATCTCGTAAATATTGAAAAGATAAGAAGAGAAAATATTTAATTTTTTTTTTCTAGAGATAATATTGAGAATTAGTTTTTTTAGGAATACCAAAAATATAAGAATTAAATTAAAAAGATTGAAAATAAATCTTGGGGTGTATAAAATCTCCTAAGATTAAGAGATCTAGGAGAAGAAGTGGAATCATTATTTATTTTTATAATATTCAGCTAAAATATTTTAGTATATTTAAATATTTATTAAATCTATTTTATTTCTATATCTAAATAAGTATTAATCATATTTTATTATTATATCTATAATAATTTAATTCTATTTATTAGTGTATATAAAGTAGATTCTAAATTCTTAGGGTGTTATAAAAAATAATATGAATGACTGATGACTCACATTGAAAATTTATGATAAAAATAATAATTGATTGACATCAACAACTAAAAAAAAGGTTAATTCTATATAAATACATCACCTTTTACTCAATTTTCAATTTAATCCTGAGTTTCACGATTATTGTAAAAAATCACAACCTTTTAAAAAGTTTTAATTCGATACACTTTTTTTTTCCGGCCAGCAACTGATGACGTGTCTCGCCGGAGCGCGTGAAATGTTGCTACGCTGGCGTACACGTGTGAAATATTTTTTTGGTTAATTCTATATAAATACACCACCTTTTACTCAACTTTCAATTTAATCTTGAGTTCACGATTATTATAAAAAATCTCATCCTTTTAAAGAGTTTCAATTCGATACACTTTTTTTTTCGGCTAGCAACTGATGACGTGTCTCGCCGGAGCGCGTGAAATGTTGTCACGCTGGCGTACACATGTGAAATTAATATTTTATTTTTTATTTTTTTCCACATCTTATATTATATATATAAAAAAATAACAAAATTTTATATTAAAAAATATCTTTTAAATGAGAAATACTATGAAAAAATTATTTTCCACCATATTCAAGAGAGACTTGAAAAAACTGTGTTAATGGTACCGAATATCAAAACCAGAAAAGGTGGTGTATTTATATAGAATTAAGTAAAATTAAGTAAAATTAACGCTCTTGCTTTGAACAATTTATTTTAATATCTCGTTCGAAAAATTAAACTTCACAAACTCTTCATATTATAAAATTAATAATATATTTAATAATTCCATACTGCATTTCATGTTATATGTAAAATTACAAATAATTCATTAAATTTGCATGAAAGAAGAATTTCGTTAGAACTCCAGCTTAAATACAACTTGTTTGGGGCACGATAACCTTGAAGAATTTTCTCATCCTTGTATAAAAGCTTGATGTATAAGAAAAAGCAACAATTATGCTTCCAAATACATGAAGCCATACCTCAGAATTTTCTTATAAAGTGCAGTATTAGTTCATATAAAATATAGTGTCAATTTATATACAATATAGTATTAGTTTGTATACAGTGTAGTGTTAGTTTGTATACATTATAGTATTAGTCAATAAGTGGACTGGTGTTAGTACACATACATTGTAGTATTAGTTCATATATAGTGTAATATTAGTTTATAAACATTGTGGTATTGGTACACATACATTGTAGTGTTAGTTCAAATATGGTATAGTGTTAGTTCATATAAAGTGTAGTATTAGTTTATTTTCTCTGTGGTATTCATATATGTTAGTTCATTTTCTCTGTGGTGTTAGTTCACATACAGTATAATGTTAGTTTATATAGAGTGTAATGTTAATTTCTTTACAGTATAGTGTTAATGCATATCTTAACCATTTTCAAACATTAACCATCAAATATGAAACAATAATGAGATTTTTCCTACATGATCTCTTACCGTGGGATTCCACAAACCCACCAAAACATTTTCCTATCTTTGGTGTTAAAAATACATTCCACGAGTAGTTCCCCAAGCAGATCAAAATTGGACAAGTCTTAACAGGCAAATCAATTAGACTTATATAAATAGCGTTATAGGAGCTGCCTACATTATAAAATGCACTTTCTAAGCCAAAACTCAAGGCCACATAAATGGCTATGTATAACCAATAGTTACCTAGATCACGATACATATTGATAAATGATCATCTCGTGAGAATGACACACTGCCTAAATAGGCTAGCTTGTCTATCCTCCTTCTCAGTTGGACTTCCTTCCTATTCATGCATAGTTAAACCATACAAAATTAGTACCAATTAGTTAAACAATTTGTCAAGTTACGTATTTTAGACACTAATATCTTCTTCTGCTTGAAGGAATCGGACAAAGAATAAGACGATACAAGCTGATGAAACACTTCTTCTATTGACAAATTGTTTCCATTGTACAACATTTCATGTACAACAAGAGCTGATGCTTCCTTAGCTTCTCTCCACCCAACTGGATTCAAGAAATATGGAAAAATCGACCGATATGTACTGCACAAAAAAGATTACATATCAATCGAGATGCATCTGATAACAAATTTACGTGATTTGTTCACCGTCTTTGGAACCAATCAACAATCAAGCAATTCATCTAAAGCTTCCCTCACCCAACTTGAGTACCTAAAACCAAGCGATTTCTCAAATAAATTCAATTGTGATTTCATACAAAATTCAGTAATTTCCCCTAAAAAATTGAATCTTTATGAGTAAAGAGTAATCTAAATCCCATGTCACTTTCAGCTTCTCAGGTGATAATCCATAGATGATAATCATTTGACAAAAATAACTATCACATCACTTTGTTTAATAAGATCAATCTGATATAACTCTCTCATGTACATACATACACCAATCATTGACAAAATTTAACTATCATATATATATGCCACTAAGATCAAGCTGAGATATGTACAAATTAATCTTTCCCTATATATATGTTGATCGTTCTGATCATACTGATTAGCAATTGTTTCACTAACAATTGCACAACTAAGATCAAGCCGAGAAAATGTGACTCTTGTATACATTGCAGAGCTGCATCAAATATTTTTTAGTATAACTGCTAAAAGAATACATATATGGTTTTGATAATGTTCACAGGAACCTAACTCCCAAGAGTGATGTGTACAACTTTGGAGTTGTTCTAGTGGAGATGCTTACATGAAGAAATCATTTAATAAATTGACACAACCTCATGAACATAATCCTACCGGTTGGGCTTTACCGTTTCTTTGAGGCAAAGAATAAATTGGTGAGCATTGTAGATCAAAACCAAATGGAGACTACCCCATAAAAGATGTGCAGAAAGCAGCTATGCTTGCTTATTATTGCTTAAATCCAAATCATCATTTATTATTGCATATCATAGCTAAACAGACTCAATTAGAACATACACGGGCAAAATCAGTTAATTATCATTAGATCACGATTATAACCCAAGCTTTATGCGGCAACAATGGAGATTTCAGACCCTAATTCCCAATACTTCCTAAAAAAATGACCAAAAACAATGGAAAATTAATCTATTGAAATCCAAATAATCTGATGCAGCAAGCGACGAATCGAAACAAGCATGTAATGAAATAGGGGCCATAGATAACTACAGGCACCAAAGCAAATCATGGATTTCAATAGACAAATCACCTGAATTTAACACGATTCTTCAACTCTGCCATTAATCGAAGATTTTGTAGTGATCGAATCCTCGTGTTTTCGTTGTATCCTTGTGGCTATTGTGATGACGCCATCCTCTGTGTTCCGCTGGAGATCGAACACAATCTCTTTACTGATCATCCTCTACAAAATTCCAGTACTAAATTTCTGGAATCGAGCGCAATCTTTGCTAGAGATCAAGCGATTGAAAATTCCCAATTTTGTGTGTGTATTTTCACATTTTAGTATGTACTCCCTCCGTCCAGTAGGAATTTGCACCCTACGGGACAACACATTTTTTAATGAAAATTTGTTTTATATATAAAGTAGTTGCATATGTGTAAATATGTGTATAGGTATGTAAGTGTGCATGTAAATCAATATTTTCTTTTTTGGTAGTGTGCAAATTTGTGTGGGACGTCCAAATAAGAAAAGTGTGCAAATTCATGTGGGACTGAGGGAGTATTTTTTTATTTTATATGATGGGTCAAGTAAAACGGGTCGAATTTAAATTAATACTCATAATTTTATTTATTGTGCATAATACTCACTCTGAGGCAAGGATGAAAATATCGGTATCGATGGAAATATCGGTACCCTGAATTTATGGATATATCGGTGGAAATATCAATATCGAATATCGATATCGGTAAAAAATATAAAATTCACGGAAATTTCATTAAAATAATGGAAATTTAACATGAAATTTTAGACAATATTATTACTAGTCTTAATACATTAATTGAACTTAAAATCTCAATAAAATGAGAATCTTACAACAAACATATCAAGAAAACATACGTAAGAAATATAAAACGATACAACAATTGTTCATAATTATTGAATATTACACAGCTAATACCAAAATGATGTTCTATGAGCCTCAAATGTAAAAGAAGAAAGACCATCTTGGTCTAAGCAATAATGGTATCAAGTCCCGAGAATTGAGAATTGAAAAAAAAAAAAAAAATTCCGAAATTTCCCGAAATTTTGACCGATAAATTACCGAAATTTCCACGATATTTCTCGATAATCTGCACATTTTGAATTACACTGGACCGATATCGATATAGTAACCGAAATTTCCGATATTTTCCCGAAATTTGACCGAAATTTTGGAAAAATAATCATTCAAGTGAATTTCCATATCGGTATCCTCAAATTTCCAAAATTTCTGCAAAATTTCGGCGAAATTTCGCGAAATTTCAAACCTTGCTCTGAGGTAGATTAAGTCGGTTAGTAAGTTAGTAATAATAATATAAAAAAGAAGATAAAGATTGGCGGCTAAGTTTCATAAAGAAGCAAAACCTTTGAGGCGGTGGGAATTTGGGGTATATAAACCCAAAACCCAAAACCCACTTCAAACACTTATCTCCCCAGAAGTCACAAGAGAGGATAGAGAGGAAGAGGGACTTCGGAAAAAGAAAAAAGAGAGAAGAAAAGAAAAAGTAAAGTATTGGCGCAGGAGCTCCAGAATTTAGAAGTAAACCTTCAGGCAAGTGATTAATTCATTTATCATTCTTTTGCTAACTATACTCTTATGCTTATATATTGATTACATTTTGTTATTAGCTAGTAGTTTTGTATTCATATAAAATTGTATTTTTTTACCTAATGATACCAACGATTAGGGAGGAAAGAAATAATTATAAGTCTAAATTTGGATTATGGTAAACTCGCTATTAATTTAATTTCTTAATAATTTGATATGGTATCTACAAATTGGTTTCTTATTAGATTCGATAGTGGAAGACGATAAGATGGTTTAAGAGTTTGAATTATTGACCTGTTTGCGAACTTGAGGTAAGTAGAAATTCATTTGCAACTATAATGCATAAATATATTATTTTATGAACTATTTATGTTTGGGTGATAATATGTAAATTAAATTGGATTGTAATATGTGATTTATATTCTGTGATTATATGAAATGAGCCTGTGAGTTTTGTAATTGATGTGGAATGAGCCTGTGAGCTTTGTATTTAATGTGAAATGAGCTTGTGAGCTCTATGTGATTTGGAATGAGCCTGCGAGCTCTATATGGATGTCGAAGGAGTCGGTGAGCTCCATAATTGATATGGGTTGAACCTGTGATTTCAGTTATATCTGAATATTGTGACACATGTTCCATTGCATCGCATTGAACATGCATATCATGTATTGAAATGAAATAACATGATTTTGATATGGTTGACCACTGATTAAAACACCTAGGGCGGGAGAGGCGGTCTGGGAAGAAGCGACCCAGGGAAACCCACTATGGAAACCTGGTGTAGGCTACCTGGTGTAGGCCACCGTCTATTGTTATTATACGTTCGGAAGAGGCGACCTGGGGAAACCTGGTGTAGGCCACTGTTTGATTTGGTTGTTCGATTTGGAAGAGGCTGTAACGCCCCAGTTTTTCCAAAATGTTTCTTGGCATTCTAGAAAC
>JAPKLY010000508.1:0-27750 GCA_026898435.1 Prunella vulgaris | reverse complement strand
AATATATAAATATAATAACATGAAATGTAATATAAATAGAAAAAAAAATCTAATTTGGTTCGGGGTATTACAGAGGCGATGTGGGAAGAAGCGACCTAGAGAAACCCATTGTAGAAACCTAGTGTAGGATACCTGGTGTAGGCTACCGTCTCACTTGATGATATGGATATTGAGCTCTTTCCGGTGTATGACAATGTGTCTAGGGGCCCTGACGAGTATTTCATAAATAAATTGGTGATTTCAAAAGAGTGTGCATGGGGAGGTTTTCAAAAGAATCACATTATTATTCATAATTTCTGCTTACTAAGATTTATAAATCTCATTTAATTTATGCATTGTAAGTAATTTTGATGATATGTGATGTGGTGATCAAACTGGAGTAGCTGTGGCACTTTTGCAGGCTTTTGAGTTGTTGTATACATAGATGACGACCTGCGGGCAGGACCATGACTTATTTTGCTTCCGTTGTTGTATATTTTGGTTATTTTGGGATATGTACTATATAATATGTATTAGTGTTGTGTTGCTTTTGGAAAGTTTGAAGTTTACTGGTTTGTGGAAATCTTGTTTACAAATGTGACAGGTTATTGGGTTGTGAGAATATAGTATTATGCTGTTAAAATAAAAAAATTATAGCCGATTTTCTGGTTGAGTTTTATTTAAACTTGTCGTATATTTGTGTGTGAGTGAGTGTGGTCGTGTCATGGCTGCCCCCACAAACTAATTATAACCTAAGTCTTGCTATCAGTGCTTCGCACTCAGCTTCGTTGTTTGTTGCCCTGAAGTCAAATCTGATTACTGAAGTAAAGACTTGTCTTTCTGGGCTGATCAATACTACATCGGCTCCTGCTGCGTTGCTAGTGGATGACCCATCGACATAGAGGTGCCATGGGAAAATATGTTCCCTAGTCGAATCTTGTAGGAAAGTCAGCTCAATAATAAAGTCGTTGAGAGCTTGTCCCTTGATCGTTGTTCGGGGTGCGTAGGTGATTCCATACTGGCTGACCTCTAGTGACCATTAGAGTAGGCATCCAGCAATGTCGGGTCGGTATAGTATTTGCCTTAGTGGAAATGTAGTCAGCACCTCCACCTGGTGGTCGAAAAAGTATAGCCGTAGTTTCCTTACACTCATCACCAGTGATGTGAGAAAAGAGAACACTCACATTAACAATATTATAAGTAGATAAGAATTTAGCAAATAATACCTGTGTTTAGCCAATATAGTTTCCAACTCTTTCGTTTTGCTTTCTCTCAGATGTGGAGCACCAGCTCTGAATAGATCCTGGCCACAGCCTGCAACAAATCAAGCCGGAGGAGATCCCGGCGTTGATCCTCCCACGCTCAAGTTAGTCATCCATGGAAGATAAACTAAAAACTGTATTTTGTATGTATATGCGTAAAGGTAAAAAAGGTATCTGATAAAGAGATGATGCTCCTATATACTCCCTCCGTCCCAGAGGAACTTGCAGGTTTTCCTTTTTGGGACGTCCCAGAGGAACTTGCAAGGCCAAAAATGGAAACCCTTTTATAAACTTCACCCTCACAATATCTACATATTTACACAAAATACCAATACTTTTTCACTTTTTGGACCCACATTACACTCAATCCAACTAACTTCTTTACTTTTTACATAAAATTTTACCAAATTAACCCTCAAAATACTACCTTTTTTTTTACTTTATTCCTTTTTTTCCTTAATTTGTGTGCCCTCCACCCCTTGCAAGTTGCTCCGGGACGGAGGGAGTATATTTTTCTATTTTGCAGGGCAAAATAGTCTTTTATCCGTTATAGCCCTAACCACCATTTGGGACCACTCTGAGGGGACCAGTCCTTTACCCTCTATTCTATTGCCATCTGGCTTTCTCTTTCTTGCTCTCTAGTGTTTTCTCTGTACTAGAATGATTCTTTTCTTAGGCCACTATCGTGATGCTGATTTCCCAAAGGAATATTATGGTTATTCCAAATTTTCACGTCATCCTTATCCGAATCTTCACAGTGTATCCAGATTATGATCTGATCTGAGAGTATTTTTTTTCAATTCTGACCGCCAATTTCTGACTTCCGATTTAACTCTTGTCTCAAGAGTAATTTATATTCTTCTTTTCTTATATTAATTTCCTTTATTCAGATAGATTAGCTTACTTACATGATTATCTCTGGCTCTGCTAGAGACGAGATATGAGAAAAAATCATCTCTACTCGAACTGGAATTTATTTATTTGCTATGGGAAGATAAGTGCTTATATTTCCCATATCAACTACTCCCCCAATTCCAAATAAAAGTTCTCATTATGACCTTTTATATGGAATACTATAATCAATTTCTGTTTCTTAAGAAAGAAAACATACTTTCTTTGCTTCCGCTTTTTCGTATACAATATTTTCAAATTGTAAAAATCCTTTCAATTATCGCGGCTTTTCGAATGACTCTATCTCAGCCATCCACGTGTACGGATCTTAACACATGTAGAGGGGCGGTTGTCTTTTCCCCGAAAAGAGGCTTTTACTTTTCAGTTTCGAGTTTCGTACACTTTCTTTTTTCTTCTCTTCTATACTTCTCAATTCCGACTTCCTCTTCAATCATTTGGTGGGAACTGTTCTCTAGGGCTCATTCTCCATCCTTTTCCTCCGACGAAGGTATTACATAGTCCGATCTTCTCTATCCGTCTGTTCTTCTTCCCTTGTCTAAGGTACTGCATACTTTCTGCTTAATCTTTCATTTTACTGATTTTCTCTCTTTCTCATTTTGTCACATATCTAGTTGTCTTTATCTTTTGGTAAAATTTCTGGTCAAATCGTTTTAAATGTCCTGCTCTAAACAAACAGTAGTAGGTCTTCCTGCTAATTCTCGTGTGAAAAGCCCTAGGACTGTTACGATTCTTTCTAAACGTCAAGTGCGTATTGTCCCTGAAAGTGATAGGAAAATGTGGGATACGATTTCTCAGGAAACTAACCTTACTTCGCAAGATTTGTCGAGCCTTAGGGGTTTGCTAGAGCCTTGCTCTGATTTCCTGATTAGATTTACCTGGCCATAATGAGAGGCCTAATCATCTGTGTCCTCCTTCTCTTACTTTCTGGGCAGCTCAGGTTTATCGCAGGACTCCGTGTTCCCATTGCTTCCTTTATGTCTAGCATCTGCATTCTTTCCCAGATTCCTTTGAACCAAGTGAATCCTTCTTCTATTCGACTTATGATTTCTTTTTATATGATCTTGAAGGCTAATGAGGGTGATCCGACTCCTAAAAGCTTCTTCTTTTGTCATGATTTAAAACGGCGAGACGAATTTTACTATTTTAGTTCTCGTACTCAAGGATTGGCTCATTTTGTGGGAAAACTTCCTAGTGTCGATGGTTACTGGCGAAATAGTTACTTTGTAGTAACTCCTCGTTCTGGCAAATGGCCCTTCTGTTCTGCTTCTTGGCAATATAAGAGTCTCAAATTTTCAAAATCTTCTCTTACTTTGGAAAATTCCATTTCTTCTGCTAATATAGAAATTATGACTCGTTTGAATGAGATTGTTTCGAGGAAAGGTCCACCTAAGATGGTACAACTGTTGAAGGAAACCTCTATTCTTTCTCGTTTTGGGTTTCTTGGTTCTGGTTCTCCCTCTACTGGGACTGGTATACTTCTTCATCGAAACATGTATTGCTTTTATCTTCTTGTTTTCTTGCTTTTTCCTTTCCGTAATGTCTTTGTGTGTATGTCTCTGTAGATATTACCTGGGAAAATGCCTTAGTTCTTTCCGATGAGGATAATGAAGGTAGGTCTAAGACTCATGTCTCTGAATCTGGGGATGAGGGCACCAAAGATCATCCTCTTTCGACTAATACTCAAACTCCAGAGTTTCATCTGCTTCTGCTCAAGGAGAAGATCCTGCTCTGAATTCTCCACCTCCTCCTCCGGTGGATCAGACAGTGGTTGTTGTTTCCCCTTCCAAGAAGAAAGGAAAACGAGGGGCTGCTTCAGGAGGTCCATCAAAGCTAGTCTTGAAAAGGACTCGCTTTTGAATCTCCTATTCCCCTTTTGAAGGACATTATGTATGAGAAGCTTGCTACGGTAATTTACCTCCCTTTTCTTAGTAGCATATTGATCATGATATTCTTTTATATTTAACTTCATTTTTCTTTTCTTTGCTTGTAGTTTCTGGATTGCCAGGCCCAACTTTTGGCTCTTGAACATCCTGATAATCCTGATTCTGCTTCTAATGAGTCGGTTCAGAAGGATCAAGAGATAGTCCGTCTTCAGCAATAGCTAGAGGAATTTCAGGCTCATGTCCATGTCTTGGAGTCAGATAAGTCAGCTCTTCAAAAGCAGGTTTCAGATGTTGAGAAAACTCTTGCTGTTCAGTTGCAGACAGTAAAAGTTACTAAAGGAAAGTTATTCCAAGGGTCATTCTGAGGGTGTTCTTAAGGGTATCAATCTTCACCGCACCAAGTTTCTTTATATTTCCCCTGGCCAGACCTTCCTGAAGGATTTACATGAGGGGTTCCTCCAAGCTTACAAGGCTAGCTCCTTGTATTTGCATAACATGGCTCCCCACTCTAGCCACTTTATTAAACATGGATTTAAATCTGCTGTGAAGCAAGCTCAGGAGAAGGGTTTCTCCGAAAAGCTCGATTTTTCCCGTGCCAGAGAGGACATAGCTCCTTCTTCTTACTTCCAAGGTGATGCTTCAGCCCCTCTTGACACTCCCTGGTTTCTGCCTGTTATGAAAGAAGCTGCTTCAAAGCTTACTCAGGAGCCTTTCTCATCCATGGATTTGCTTCCAGCTTCCCAGGTGTTATATGACCTTTCCCCACCTACTACCTTGGCCATGGAGGTGTCTTCTATTTCCTCTGCTGCAGGAACATTTGCTGATCCGCCTCTTAATTCTGGGATTTCCACTAATTTGAACGAGTGATGAACACACTTTTCTTTATTCTGCTGTCTGTTTGTCTAACCTGGGTTTAACTTTTAAGGCCTCTGTGCCTCTTTTTTCTTTTGAATGATCTGTCTAATCTTCTTACTCTTCTAATTAGACCTCTTTTATGCTTTGTCATGTGTTTATCTTGTTGTTTATTTTGCTTTTTTTTTTTTTTTTTTTTTAATTTCTGCATAAAAACGGGTTTAGCTATATTTGATTATTCATCCCAAATTATGCCCTCCACAATTCTTAATTAAACATTTAGTTTACTTAAGAATTTTTAGGCAATTTTATCTTAAAAATCATTTTTCGGGAATTGTTCATCCTCAATTCTGCCCAACTCAGTTCTTAATTAAACATCTAGTTTACTTAAGAATTTTTAGGCGATTTTATCTTAAAAATCATTTTTCGAGAATTGTTCATCCTCAATTCTGCCCTCCTCAGTTCTTCATTAAACATCTAGTTTACTTAAGAATTTTTAGGCGGTGGCATCTTATCATTTGCAAATTACTAAATAAATCTGGTAAAGTCGAATTTGTAGGCTTTACCTGTTTTTCATTGAATCCAGGGAAATACTTCTCCATGTCAACACTCAGTGTTTACATCTCTTTTGGAAAGCAAGTACATATTGCTCCTACCTTCAACTAGGTATAATATTTCTTCAGATTAGATATATTCCATGGTCGTGGTAGCTGAAAATCATTCTCATCTGCCAGCTTATATGCTCCTCCTTTAAGAATTTGTGTCACTACGTATGGGCCTTCCCAGTTGGGATCCAACTTACCAGTAGGTTTCAAAGCATCTGCTCTGCACAACACCAAGTCTCCTTTTTCTAACTTCCTATTTTTCACCTTCTCATCATAAGCAACTTTTATCTAGCTCTTGTATATCCCAACTCTGAGATTTGCCATCTCTCTTTCATCTTCTAGCATATCCAGATTTTCCCTCATCAGCTTTGAGTTCTGCTCTTCATCGTACGTCAAGACTCGATGAGTTTTAATGCCTATCTCAGTTGGAATCACAACTGATGCTCTATACACCAAATTAAAGGGTGATTCCCCTGTAGCAGTTTTGGGACTTGTTCTATAAGCCCACAGCACAGGCTCTATTTCCTCAACCCAATCTCCTACAACCTTGACCAATCTTGCTTTGATTCCATTTACTATAGTCCTGTTTGTGACCTCTACTTGGCCATTCGCTTGCGGATGAGCAACTGCAGCGAACCTTTGTTGGATATTCATTTCCAAACACCAGCTCTGCACTCGAGCTCCCAAAAACTGTGCTCCATTATCTGATATCAGAATCCTGGGTACCCCAAACCTACAACATATGTTTTTCAACAGGAACTTGATGATGGCAGCTTCATCGATTTTTCTTACTGCCTCTACTTCCACCCATTTAGTGAAGTAATCCACAGCTACAATCATGAATGCTCGCCCTCCTGGAGTTGTTGGGAACTTCCCTACAATGTCAATTCCCCACTTATCAAAAGGGCAATGAGAATACATGACTCCCAATTCTTCTGCCGGAACATGAATAATGGGTCCATGTCATTGACATTGATCACATTTTTTACTAACTCTTTTGCATCCCTTGTCAAAGTTGGCCAGTAGTAGCCAGCTCCGAGGACTTTTCTAGTCGTGTCTCTGTAACCAGCATGGCTTCCACAACATCCTTTGTGTATTTCCCTTAACACATAGTTTCCTTCCTTCTTTGAGAGACATCTCGAGTGCGGTTGAGAGAAAGTTCTCTTGAATAAATCATCACCTATTAAGTAATATCTTGCATAGGGTTTTCTCTTTGATGGTCCAGATCCTTCTCCGGTTTTCAAGAAATGGATGATGGGCAACCTCCAATCATCCCCTTCAGTGATGGCATTTATATCTGTGAGCTCACTTCTGCTTTCATCTGTAAGCAAAGTGACCTTGCCATGCACTCCTTCTTCTGCAGCACTTGCCAATTTTGCTAGGTAGTTTGTCTTTCCATTCTTCTCCTTGGATATTTGTTCAACTCTTAGTTCTTCAAACTTCCTCTTTAGTTTCTCAGCTAACTCTGGATATTTGGCCATCATATTGTTCTTCTTCTCGTATGCTCCAGAAAGTTGTTAAGTTACTAACTGTGAATCTGAGAAAACAATGGCTCTCTGGGCCCCTATTTCCCATAGCATTTGCATTCCTCTCAAGAGTGCTTCATATTCTGCTTCGTTATTAGACACTTTGAACTCCAATTTTACTCTGAACTGCAACTCTTCTCCTGTTGGGGGTATTATCACAATCCCCACTCCGTATCCAGTGGCTGTTGATGATCCATCCACAAATGCTCTCCACTTCTCCGATTTCTCATCTTTGGTTGTCTCTTGTATGAAATCTGCAAGAGCCTGTGCTTTAATTGCTGTCCTGGGCTCGAACTCAATTTTATATTCGCCCAACTTTACTACCCACTTTACCATTCTTCCAGATAAATCACGTCTGCCCATGATTGTCCTCATTGGCAAATTAGTCTTTATCACAACTTTATGTGATAGGAAATATAGCCCAAGCCTTCGCACCGTTGTCATAACTGCTAGAGCCAATTTTTCTATTTCAGAATATCTTACCTCTGGTTCTTGCATCACTTTGCTAATGTAGTATATTGGCAATTGCTTTCCTTCATCTTCTTTCAAGAGAACTGAACTCAGAACATGCTCTCCAACAGAGAAATACAGATACAGAGTTTCCTCAGGTACTGGTTTAGTAAGCAGAGGTAGATTCTTCAGGTGTTCTTTCAATTCTTCGAATGCTTCCTGGTATTTCTTATCCCATTCAAATTTTGATCCCTTTCTCAGCACTTTGAAGAAGGGGAGGCTCCTCTCCGCTGCTTTGGAGATGAAGTGGCTCAGAGCAGTGATGCGCCCATTTAATCTTTATGTCTCTTTCAGATTTCTAGGCGGCTGCATGTCAAGGATTGCATTCACCTTTGCTTGGTTTACTTCGATACCCTTAGGGGTCACCGTGTACCCTAAGAATTTCCCAGATTTAACCCCAAAAGTGCACTTTGTGGAATTCAACCTGATTTGGTATGCTCTTATCACTCCAAATACTTCTACCAGATTTGGCGCATGATCTTTTGCTTGGAAACTTTTCACCAACATATCATCAATATAGACTTCCATGTTACGACCAATTTGCTCTTTGAAGACCAGATCAACCATCCTTTGGTAAGTGGAGCTTGCATTCTTTAATCCAAACAACATTTTGACATATCCATAAGTGCCAAAAGATATGTTTTCCAAAATCGTGTCTCACGCAAGTGTACGTGGTAGTTGTAGAAGTGGCAAGATGACCAAGTTATAATATCGAACATAGGAAAACGATGCGATATCAAGCAAACATTGAATGTTCGCAAAGGTTAATAGCTTGTGAAAGCAAGAAAGGATCATGGTTTCTATCTACTTCAACAAGCAAAGTAAATCTAACTATCACCTTATAACAAGATGAGCAAATGTGGGATGTGTGTGCATGGGAGTACTCCTACAATGGTTCACCTAGTGTCCTATTCATCCTAGCATGCAAAAGGTCTCTTCGTGTCTTAATCAAGCCATGACTCTAACTAGTGTCTAGATCTCTCTAACAATACAAGCTAAATGGCTCTATTAGGTGTCTAGATCTCTTTACAACACCCAATACTCTAATTAAGAGGTCTAGGCTTAAATGCAATTCTCATTGGTCATAAAAGCTATTAATCAAACACTTGGTGTGCATAAAATTCACATAAGAGATTCTAGGAATAAGCTCAATTCTCATGTCTTGCTAATCCATATAGGCTCAAATTATCCAATTATACATGTCAAGCATTCATACAAATCATTAATAAGAGAACTAATCAATCAAGATCACTTAATCATGCATAGGAATAACAAGAGACTAAATTCACCATAGTATTCGTACAACCATGCAAAAAGAGATTAGCCCATGGCTAATTGGAAATGGAAATAAACAATTAAAGCTATAGACAAACATGATTAACACTAATATGAAAGGAAATACAAGAATTCTTACCAATTGTGGAAGAATTGAAATACAATCATCAAACCTTGAAAAGCTATCTTCTAATCCAAAATGCAAAATACAAAATCAAACCGTAGGAATGTAGATAATGACGAGATGAATCTAAAGCAACAAACGGATCAACAATCCAATGGATGGATCAAAAGTAATTGAAGAAAGAATTAAGAAATTAACTCCTAATCTAATTGGTAACCACCTAATTCTCTCTCTAAACTAATCTAAGAAAATGGAATAATGAAGAAGATGCTTAAAAATATGATCCTTGAGGTATTTATAGTGCCCACATTACTTAGACCAAAGTTCCCTTCATTAAACTCCTGAAAAGACGAAACTGCCTCTGAAATTTCAGAAAACAGCCTTGCCGCTCGACCACCAAGAGCTGGACGCTCAACCAACCGGCGCGCACGCTGGGTCAGCTCGATCCCGAGGCTCCGCGCTCGACCACAAGAGGCTGGTCGCGCTAGCTCAGAAGGTTGGGTGCGCGATCAGGATCGTTTCGTGCCTGCTGATCTTCAACTTTCTTGTTTTCTTCATATCTTGAGTTTTAGAGCTCCGATTGACTCGATTCTTTTTGTGTTGCGACCCTCTCTTCAAGCTCTTTAACATGGTATATTATTTTCACCATTTGGCTCAGATAAAAAAAGTCTGAAATTTATCGGACTTGCTCGTCTCTTCACCTTTTTGCTTGCTTTCACCTATAAACACAACTTTCTAGCCAACAAGGGGTCAAATGCACAATTCATAGCATATTAGGGTCAAATATGAACATAAACACATCAAAACCATATAGAAATAGATGAAAAATGATGCAATTATGACCCTAATCACACCCCCAAACTAGATTGTTGCGCAACCTAGAGCAATGAAGCGATAAGATAGGGGAATAATTGTATCAATGAAGCATCAAGCATAAATCAAATGCCATGAACATATAACCTAATATCATGCAAGTCCAGGATGAAACATCATCTAATCACCATCAACAATGAATCAATGAACAATATATCAAATCAATGAGTCAAGATCCTCACAAGAAAGTGTTTAGCTCATCTCTTTAGTGTTTGAGGTTCACTCAATCATCACACCACATACATATACCACTTTAAGGTTGGCTCAAGTCTAAATTCTCAACCACTTGAAATGAAAAATCATTCACACGTAAATGAGGACTTTATCAAGGTTGTAGTGTCGGCTCTTTGGTAGGGAAGGATATATATGGATAAAAGTGACTAAGTATGATTAGTAAAGCAAGAAGGAATCATCATAGAGAACATTCACCTCTTCATGCAATTAACAACTTCTTCTTCATGCTCTTTCTAATTCACACTTTTCAAGCATTTTGGCTTCCCTTTTTGACACATTGTGATCATACTTACAACACTTTGAAATCAACCTTTCTTGAGGCTTTGCTAGCACTTGCTCTTGCCTTCTTTTCACATCAATCCATGCATAGAATTTATTTCCACTTTAGCCACTATATTCTTCATTATTTCACCAATCTTCCTTCCTTCTTTTCACTCTACTAATCATAGGGACAAGAGAGTTTCAAAAAGGAAGGATGAATGGCTTAAAGTGTGGTTAGCCGAAGGAAAGGTCTATAGGCTCAAAATGGTAAACAGTGGATCAAAATATCATTGGTAGGCTCATGGAGGCTGAGTGACTCAATATATAGATAAAAAATGGCCTCAAATCATATCATGTGAACTCTTTATCTAATGTAGTCTCAAATAAGACCAAAACCAAGTTCTAGAGTATAATGCAAATGTGTGGACTCACATCAAAGAAATATCATCCTTTTAAGATTGAAACGGACATAAATAGCTCAAAACTCACGGGATAAAAGTGATCAAGACTCATATCATCTCAAAATGCTCAAATCGTCAAAGTATCAAGGATCATAGAATCAATAGCCCTCTAAACAAAACATGAATCAAATCATACATCCACTACATCTAACATGAACTTTCAACTACATCCACACAACAATTAGACTATCTCATGCAACCATCACTGTAAACTAGCAACATTATGGCAAAAATCAACAAGCAAAACAAGTCATACTAATAGGCATATGGTCTCAAAACATGAAGAATCACTAGAATCATTCTAAACATAGCATTGCAATGAGATTTGCAAAATGAACACACACCACCAAACCTTTTTGGATCATAGATCTAAAAAGTTTGGCAAAAGTGAAGTAAATATCATGCAATGCTCAAATCAAAGCATAATACAACAAGAAGCAACCATTAAGCACAAAATAAAAATCTAAAATCAAGCAAACTAAACCTTAGGAATGAAACAAATAGGGAGAGATAAGTGTAAAGACATACCTTGAGTTGGGATTAAGAATAGGAAAATGAATTGCAACTTACACAAAAATTTCCTTCTTGGCCAAGTGAGAGAGAATTCTCCTCAAGACATCTTTCTCAAGCTCACAATTGTCATTGCAAATCTCAAATATTTGAAGAACGAACACACCCGCCCAAACTTTTTCGGATCAAGGATCCTAAAAGTTTGGAAAAGAGTTATGAAAATAGGATTTGCAATGAATCAATGAACCAAGTAATGCATATATGCTCAACTAAACCGAGAAATCACCATATATACCAAGAGGCAACACCCCCAAACTAGGATAAATCACATGCACCATCAAAAGTAAGAAAACACACTACCTCATATGAAGCAAATCAAAACAATTAAACACTTCCTAAACTACAAAGCAAACCTAATAAGCAAGAAAACTTTTTAGGATGGGTTGCCTCCAATCTAGCGCTTGGATTTAACGTGCCCTAGCTAGACGACCCCAATGTTAGCTAAATGGCCAAGGATATATATCATTCTTGCCATCAAACATCAATCTCAAAGCATAATAATCAAGGAAACAAGTAGGATTTCTACCCCAAACCCCTACTTTCCTTTTCAATTTATACTTGTAAGCACATGCATTTCTCTCCTCATTTCTTCTCAAACCAATCCACCCCCATCTCCTACTATCAAATACATTCAAGAGGACTCTCAATTCAATCTTATCATCAATTATATCAAGAAGTAAGACAAATTCACAATAAACAACATTATCAATTAAAGCACAATTAGAAGAGTCTTAAGAGTTTAGAAATGCTTATTTCATCCTTAAGTTCATCCTCCACTTCATTTTGTTGTTCTTCTTCATTGATGCTCAAGTCAATGAGTGGACCTTCATCTACCTCTTCTTGTCCTTTCACTTTTCCTCCTCTTGAATCATCTCTTTCCTTTTCCTCCACTTCTTTTTCCTTCTCCTCTCCTTCTATTCGATTCCTATCAATTTCAACAAGAGAAGTGTCATATTCATTATCATTAATAAGAGGATTAATATCATGATCAAAGGAATTATAAAGAGGATTAGTGAAACTCTTAGGATTGGAAATTTCATGAACACAAGACTCTTTAATATCCTTAAACTCATCATTGTAGAGAATCTTCTTATCAAAATCAAAGGAATCATAAAGGTCCTTGTATTCATCATGATCATCCTCTTCATCATCTTCGTTATCCTCTTCACTCTCATTTTCATCATCTTCCTCTTCTTCTTCTTCTTCTTCTTCTTCTTCTTGATCCCTAATCAATTTAGCATGACAAAATTTATAATCAATATCATCAACAATAATAGGATCTCATAATCCATGCAATCATTAGAAGGACTAATAGAAATTTTAGCATTTATAACATCTAGAATAGAAAGAGTTTTGATCTCCTCATGATGATCATCATCTTCATCTTCCACATTCCCTTCTTCCACCATACTTTCCACTTCCCCTTCAACTTCATCATTACCCCCATCTTCCTCCTCACACGTCTCATTGGCTTGGGTGCTCAATTGCTCCAATTGGAGCCCTAACTTCTCGATTTGCACCATACTAGCCCAATATTCCATTTGGAACTCCAAGTTCTTGATTTGGTCACCTTGAATTTTGCAAATTTGATCAAACTTCTTGTTTGTCTCCTCAAAGTGCCTTTCATCTTCCATTCTCATTTCTTCCAATTGCTTGAGAATTTGAGCTAAAGCCTCATCTAAATAGCTAAGAGAAGTTTCTTCTTGATGGAAAGACATAGGAATGGGTGGAGTGTAGGAGTATGTATCTTCATAAGAGGTGTAGGAATATGGGTCCTCATAAGAGTAGCAATCTTGGTATGCATTTGAATTAGGAGAATAATGATCTTCTTGTGGAGATGGTGGAGTTTTGGCATGGTTCCGTACATCATCACCATTACGTTCTTCCTACTCTTTTCTAGCAAAAAGACTCGATCAAGGTGTGTATGGGGATGTGGGTAAGGTTGATAAGTGTATGAATTAGGAGAGTATGTGTATTGTGGAGAACACGAGCAATGATTGAATTCGTCCATCTTCAATTAAGTTCACTCCTACTAAAATAAGCAAGTATCAACACTCACCAAAAATAATCAAGGACAAATAAAGAAAAACAAAGAAAAGAAAATGTAAACAAACATCACAAGCTTAACAAAGTGATTATTTCCTCGGCAACGACGCCAAAAACTTGTTTGCCAAAATCGTGTCTCACGCAAGTGTATGTGGTAGTTGTAGACGTGGCAAGATGACCAAGTTATAATATCGAACACAGGGAAACGATGCAATATCAAGCAAGCATTGAATGTTCACAAAGGTTAATAGCTAGTGAAAGCAAGAAAGGATCACGGTTTCTATCTACTTCAACAAGCAAAGTAAATCTAACTATCACCTTATAACAAGATGAGCAAATGTGGGATGTGTGTGCATGGGAGTACTCCTACTATGGTTCATTTAGTGTCCTATCCATCCTAATCTGCGAAAGGTCTCTTGGTGTCTTAATCAAGCCATGACTCTAACTAGTGTCTAGATCTCTCTAACAACACAATCTAAAGGGTTCTATTAGGTGTCTAGATCTCTCTACAACACCCAATACTCTAATTAAGAGGTCTAGGCTTAAATGCAATTTTCATTGGTCATAAAAGCCCTTAATCAAACACTTGGTGTGCATATAGGCTCAAATTATCCAATTATACATGTCAAGCATTCATACAAATCATTAATAAGAGAACTAATCCATCAAGATCACTTAATCATGCATAGGATTAACAAGAGACTAAATTCACCATAGTATTCATACAACCATGCAACAAGAGATTAGCCCATGGCTAATTGGAAATGGAAATAAACAATTAAGCTATAGACATACATGATTAACACTAATATGAAAGGAAATACAAGAATTCTTACCAATTGTGGAAGAATTGAAATACAATCATCAAACCTTGAAAAACTATCTTCTAATCCGGAATTCAAAATACAAAACCGACAACAAGAGGCTGGTCGCGCGACCAGGATCGTTCTGTGCCGGTCGATCTTCGAGTTCCTCATTTTCTTCATATCTTGAGTTCTAGAGCTCCAATTGACTCGATTATTTTTGCGTTGCGACCCTTTCTTCATGCTCTTTAACATGATATATCATTTGCACTATTTGGATCAGCTTAACAAATCTGAAATTTATTGAACTTGCTCATCTCTTCACCTTTTTGTTTGTTTTCACCTATAAACACATCTTTCTAGCCAACAAGGGGTCAAATGCACAATTCACAGCATATTAGGGTCAAATATGAACATGAACTCATCAAAACCATATAGAAATAGATGCAAAATGATGCAATTATGATCCTAATCAAGATACTACAAAACAAGCTTTTGGCACATCCGCTTTGTTCATCCAGATCTGATGATATCCTTGGTAAGCATCCATCATGGATAGTAGTTCACACCCAGAGGTTGAATCTACCAATTGATCAATCCTTGGTAAAGGATAATGATCTTTTGGACAAGCTTTATTCAGATCTCGAAAATCTATGCACATTCTCCATGCTCCAAGTCCTTTGGCCACCATAACTGCGTTGGATAACCATTCAGGGAATCGTACTTCCTCGATGTGTTTGACCTTCAATAGCCTTTCTACCTCTTCTCTTATGATTTTATCTTTCTCGTGTCCAAATTGTCTCAACCTTTACTTCACAGGTCTGGATTCAAGATTGATATTCAGGCTGAGCAAAGCTACCTCCGGGTCGATGCCAATCAGATCCTCAGGTTTAAAAGTAAATAAATCTGCATTCCATCTTAAACATCTGATAACATTTTCCACAACATCACTTGTCATCTGGGTACCAATTCTAGTGGTGAACCCTGTTTTGTTGGCAAATTATTCCACTGGTGTTTGCCCAAAAGGTGTCCACACGCAAGTGTATGTGATCGCTATATCATTGTGGCAAGATTGACTAAGTTTAATATTTATCAAACACAGTGAGATGGGGATTTGTAAGGAAAATTGTTGTTTCAATTCTATAGCTAACAAAGCAATAAAGGGGAAAGGTATCTAATGTCTACTAATGCGTCAAAAGAGTAAACTACCTATCACCTTGGGTTGCAAAGTGAGCAAATGTGAGAGATATGTGCTAGTGTACTATCCTATGTTTCACATGGTGAGATATCACTTTATCATGCAATGAGGTATTGTACAATCAATTTGCAAGCCACTCTAACACGCAATAGGTCTCCCAAAATACACAATACAGCCCCTAATTGTTCTTCCTATTCACTAATGATAGTTCTCACTATCTTAGGAATTTAATCAAACACTTAGCATGCTAATAACAAGAAGATTTAGGAAAATAGACCAATTCTCATTGAGACTAACTACCTAATGGCCCTTATGATCAACTACACATGCAAAGCATTCATACAATCCATCAATGTAGAGAATTGATCATACAACATCTCATAGCATTCAAAAGATCAACATTACCACCACATTACTCCATAGGAATCATACACCAACACATAAAGGAATTAGCCCATGGCTAATTCGGTAAACATAAAAACAATCAAGCTAGAAACAATCATCATTATGGAAGAAATGTAAAGAAATGTAGAAAGATTACCTATTACAATGGAAATTGGAAATATATAATTTACCTCTAGAATGCTATCTAACAATCCGGCAATGAAAATTGAAATTCAATCGGTAGAAACATAGCTCTAGCTAAGACGAGAATGCAGGAATAAACGGATCGAAGATCAAAGCGGAAGATCAAAAGTTATCGACGAAATCGTAAGAAGAAATCTTAAGAACCCAACTAGTAACTACCTCTCTCTCTCTCTAATCTAATATAAGAACTTGAATTATGATTTGATTCTAAATTAGATGCCTTGAGAATCTGATCCTTGGAGTATTTATAGTGCCCACAATGTTTTGTCCAAAATGTCCTACATTAAACGCGCGAAAAGACGGAACAACCCTCGAAATTGGGCCTGTCCGGGGCATCACACGAATGCACCATAGTGGTCACACGAATCGATTCATGTGGTCCACTCGTTCGCTCCTCCATCGCCCGAACTAGGGATTCCTCGCATGAATCAGGGCTCGTGGTTGCACGAGCCCAACTTCTCCTCGTCCGATCGATCCTTGACTTCCTCGTTTTCTTCATATCTTGAGTTCTAGAGCTCCGATTGACTCGATTCTTTTTCCGTTGCGACCCTCTCTTCGAACTCTGCGACATGGTATATCATTTGTCTCCATTGGATCAACTCACAATTTCTGGACTTTTATGAACTTGCTCGTCTCTTGCCGATTTTGCTCGTTTTCACTATAAAATACAACTTTCTAGCAAAAAAGGGTTTAATGCACAAAGTATAGCATTTTAGGGTCAAATATGAACATAAGCACATCAAAACCATAGAGAAATGGATGCAAAAACATGCAATTATGACCCTAATCACACCCCCAAACTAGATTGTTGCTTGGCCTCGAGCAATGAAGCGATAATATGGGGAATAATTGTATGTATGAGGCATCAAGTTCAAGATCAATGCCATAGAATAATCACTCAATACCTAGCAAATCTAAGATACAATATCATCCACTTAATTATCAAAATCAAATCAAATAGCACCATATCAATTCAATGAGTCATGATCCTCACAAGATAAGTGTTTCACTCAACCCTCAAGTGTTTAGGCTCTCTCATGCATCACACCACATGCACATACTACCATGAGCTTGGCTCAAGTCTACATTCTCCACCACTTGAAATGACAAATCAATCACATATCAATGAGGACTTTTAAAGGTTGTAGTGTTGGCTCTTTGTTAGGGAAGGAACATATGGGTAAAAGTGACAAAGTATGATTAGTAAAGCATAGAAGGAATCAATGTAGAGATCATTCACCTCTTTATGCAATGTGCACGTACTCTTCATGCTCTTTCAACATCACACTTCAAAAAATCAATCTTCCTTTTTTGATATATTGTGAACATACTCACAACACTAGAGTCAAACTTGACCATAATTTTGCAAAAAGTCAACCTTTTCTCAATTTCTTGCAAGAACTTGCTTTTGAATCTTCTTTCATAACAATCCATGCATAGAATTTCTTTCCACGTTGGCCACCAATTTCTTCATCAAATC
The DNA here is from genome assembly GCA_026898435.1 of Prunella vulgaris. NCBI lineage: Eukaryota > Viridiplantae > Streptophyta > Magnoliopsida > Lamiales > Lamiaceae > Prunella > Prunella vulgaris. The sequence continues at coordinate 10,308 of JAPKLY010000508.1, read as the reverse complement.
ACCAATCTTCCTTCCTTCTTTTCACTCTACTAATCATAAGGACAAAAAAGTTCCAAAAGTGAAGAAAAATGGTTTAAAGTGTGGTTAGCCAAATGAAAGGATTATAAGCACAAAATGGGTAGCAAAGGATATCAATATCAATGGTAGGCTCATAGGGCTAAGTGGCTCAATATAGATCAAAGAAAATGCCTCATATCGTCTCATGTGAAATCATTATCTAATGTAGCCTCAAATAAGACTAAAGCCAAGTTCTAGAGTATAATGCACATGTGTGGAACTCACATAAAAAAATGTCATCCGTTCAAGATGGAAACGGGCAAATTAAGCTCAAAACTCACGGGTATAGGTGATCAAGACTCATATCATATAAATAAGCTCATATCAATGAAATCTCAAGAATCATGAAATCAAAAGTATCAAAGATAAGACAAGAATCAAGCAATAAATCCACTACACTAATCAAGACTTCAACTCACACAACAATAAGCATATCTCATGCATTCACTACTCAAAGCAAACAACAATATGGCCAAAAATAACAAGCAAAACAAGGCCTTATCCTAAGCATATGGTCCAAAATATCATAGAAGCACTAAAAATCAATATGATAATAGCATTGCGACGAGAATGATGAAACGATCACACCCCCCAAACGTTTTTGGACCATAGGTCTAAAAATTTTGGCAAAGAAGTGGAGACAAGATCAAGCAATGCACAATAATAAAGCTCAAACTCATAAGCATCATAAACCATAAGATCCAAATCAAATATAATCCATCACAAAGCAAATAACAAGATAAAGCTACCACAAAGTACCACAATCAATAACAATATCACTACATAACAAATTAAACTAAGAATTCAGGATACAAGCCATGATAGGGATAAGAGAGTGTTACCCTTCCTTATGAAGTTAGATAGAAATCATCACTTCACGAAGGAGGATAACGAGGATGAGTGAAGTGTCCCTCTCCGATGTGCCACTGCATCATGGCCAGTTGAGCCTCCAAGATCTCCTCAATGTTGGTGCCCATAGTGTTCATGTTTGTATACATTGAACTCACATTTTGATTAATTTCAACATTGGCATTGAGATGGTGTAGTTGGCATTCAAAGCGGTCATATCGGAGCGAAGAATAGAGTAATCCACCTGAAGGGCCGAAACATCGGTTCTAAGAGTAGTAATTTCTTGACCCCAAGCGTTATAGCTTCCAAACCCTCTCTCATACTCATCCTCTTCCTCAGCTTGCTCTCTTTCAATCTCTCTTTGCGCACTAGTTCCTCCTCTTGCTCTCTTCGTCACCTTCTTCCTACCTTGATTGAATCCCCAAGCAATGTCAAAGTGCAACTGGCTAGTCATGCTCCAGTTTTCCTCATTCTTGATAGAAATAATTTCATAATCCACAAGAGGAAATGGAAATTCGGGTGATGTCCTATGTGCTAGATAAAACTTCTTCTTCCGCCTCACAATCTTGTGAATGTCCATCAAGTACCTCAAATTAAGGTAAGAAAAGTCCTTTCCTTCCTCTCTCGGCTCCCACCCTAAGCATCTTGCTAAGTGAGCAATCATCCCACCAAAAGCACAATCTCCCTTGGAAATTACGTAGGATAGATTCTTGTAAAAGTAAGCTCCAAAATTAGCCTTCAAGTCCGTAATCATAGAAAAGAGGATATAGAGTTCCTCATGCTGCATTTCCTCCGTATCATTCCTAGCGAAAACCGTGTTTGCCAAAATCTTTTGCGCATAAATGAAGATGGGATTACTGATTTGAGTAGCTTTTGACTGATAGGCTATAAACTCTCTGTCATCATCTTTTACAAGAGCCTTCCAAAAAGATGATCTTGCCCAAACCGTTCCTTGTTGTAGAAGTGGTTAGGCGGAGCATCTTCTTCACAACCGAAAATTCGGTTTATCTCTTGAGTTGTAAGTGAATGGGCTTTGTTGTCAATCTGGAATTGAATCTTTATAGGAATACCACGAGACTCAGTAATTTGCAGTGTGCTCAGAATTTCAATATTAAGATTTCTGTACGAGTTATCAAGGATGTTTAGCAATCCGTTCCATCCTACTTTGTTGAACAAGTACTCAACATCCTCTCCAAATTGAAGAAGCTTCGTAATCTCCTTGAGAAAGTATCTCGAACTATGGAAATCCATGTTAACGAATCTTCCAAACTTGACGTAGCACCTCGCGTTGATTCCAAATGAAATTCCAAACCAGGAAGGTTTGTTACGACAAGTCTTATAACATTCCTCTTCCAGCTCAACAATTCTACCATCCTTCCAACTTGAACTTGAAGCAATACTCTTACCTTTACTAGACACGACCTACAAAAATATTAAGCATGAGCAAGATATATAAGCAAAGAGCTCAACCATCACATTCCCTAGAAGAATTCTATGCATGAGCAAGAGAAGAACAATACACTCAAGTCATTACCAACTTCATTCACCAAGTAGAATAAATTGAACATAATGAGACTAATTCTAGAATCAAGGAAATCATGCAACTCATACTCATGCCAATATCATATATCAATGAAACCTCAAGTAAGCAAAAATCATAGGTAAATCAACATCATTAACTCAACCTAGCATCTATATACTCATACTCATTAACAATTAGCACAACCTTATCATGACAATTCAAATTTAGCATAAAATTTCCCAAAATTCGTCACTATGCCTACCCCCAAAATTTCAATCCTTAATTAAGTCCAAAATTCACAAAATTAGCATGCAATTGGGTTCCCAATGGATTACCCATCAACAATATAGCATTATTCCATCATCAATTGCTCAAAAATAAGCTAGAATAAAAAATTCCCAATTTAAGCTCAAGAACCCTAGAAATTGAATTTCTAATTCTAGACAATGCAACCATGGAATTTCAATAAAATTGCAAGGATTAGAAAGAGGAGAGTTAGAAGAATATACCTATGGAAGAAATTTGTGAAAAGAAATGTAGATCTTGAGAAATGCAAATTTTCCTCTACCTTCTTCTTCTTGGTTTTGAGAGAGAATAGAGTGCAAGAGTGAAGTGAGAAGTGTGTGTTTGTGTGTGAAATAAGTGGGAAATGAGTGTAGAGAGTGAGTGGAAAAACCTAGGGAAGTGTGGTCAAAGTTGGACCAAAAATGGTCAAATCGGGAATCTTGCAGGGCACCACACGAATCGATGCCTATAGCCGAATGAATGGGACTCGTGCGAGGCACTCGTGCGTTCGTTCGGTGCTTCGTCGCCCGAACCAGAAGACCGCCACCCGAATCGATCATTGTGGGTGCACGAATCCGAAGTGTTCTTGAACTACTTCCAATTTTCATCCCTTTACACCTTTTTCAAGCAATTTTCTTCTATTTTCCTACACAACACAACTTAAAACTCCTCATAAAACATAAATGGTCATTGGACATCATCAAATTAATCATGAAAATGAACAATTAATCAAAAAATTAATCATGAATCACACCCCCAAACTTTTTCGGATCAAGAATCCTAATAAAGTTTGGAAAGAGTGATTAATCAAGAAGCTCAAGCTCAATAAACCATTCACACTACATATCAACTCCTAAACCAAGAATTTCTGAAAACCATAAGCAAAATATGCTCCTCAAATCTATTCTTGTACAAAATAGCACAAAATCCACAAAGAGCAATCAATTCACAAGATCAATAGGCTAGAATGGCATTCATGCTTCTACCCCTAAAAGTAAAACTAACACACAATCAAAATAAAATCAAGGATACGAAAAAGGATATAAGGATGGGTTGCCTCCCACCTAGCGCTTGGATTTAATGTCCCCTAGCCGGACGCAATAAAGCTCACGTGACATCAAAATCAATGAGGGTTGAGTGACTTACATCACTCAATTTCATTCTCCAAAAACATCCCTTCTTCACCACTTTCTTCACCACTTGTTTCACCCCCTTATCTTCATTCACCTTTTTCCACTTTTCAAAAAGAATTTCTTCATTCACTTCACTCTCAAGATCACAAGTTTTCATAACCTTGCTAGCATTTTCACCCTCACATCTTGGGGAACTCGTTGAAGAATCATAGATAGAGAAAGTGTTTCTCTCATCATTCATCCATAAGGTAACCTCACCTTTTTGAATATTTATCAAAGCATCTGAAGTCACAAGGAAAGGTCTCCCAAGAATTAGAGGAGTAAGCTTGTCCTCCTCTACATCTAAGATAATAAAATCAACCGGGTACAAGAACTTACCAATTTGAACTACCACATCTTCCAAAATCCCTATAGGTTGCATCTTTGAGTTGTCCGCCATATAAAGATCACTAGTCATGGGCCTCATATCTTTCAAGCCAAGCCTTTGAGCTATAGATAAAGGCATAACATTCACACTAGCCCCAAGATCACATAAAGCCTTGATACTCTACAATATGACAATCCAACACAAAGCTACCCGGATCTTTGAGTTTTTTAGGAAGATGCTTCATGATAAGCTTGCTACTCTCTTGAGTGAGTTTGACAATATCGGGCTCATTTTTTCTCTTCTTCGACATGAGATCCTTCAAGAATCTTGTATATATCGGCATTTGCTCAATAGCCTCTTTGAAAGGCATATTAGCATACATCTTTGTGAACAAATCAAGAAATTTCTTGAGCCTCTCATCAAGCTTGTTTTTCACTCCCTTGGAAACTTCCACCTTTTCTTTCTCAACCACCAACCCTTCTTCCTCCAATCTATCCTCACCCCCTATTTTCACTTTCTCAAAACAAAATGCTTCCTCCACTATCTCATCATGAAATAATTTCAAAAGATCATTCCCTATCACCTCCTTTGCAACCTCCACGCACATAATTGAATTACAATGCTCACGAGGATTAATTTCGGTTGTAGAAGGGAATTTACCTTTGTTAACTTGTGGACTTAAGGAAGAAGCAATTTGCCCAAGTTGATATTCCAAGCTCTTAATTTGATTTCCTTGTGAAGTGTACAAGTCATCAACTCTTTTGTTCGTTTCACTATTTATCTTTCTAATTTCCACTTCCAAATTGTCCATCTTCTTCAAAATCAATGCCAAGGTGTCTTCAATGCTCCCCTTACCCTCATTATTAGGCGGCTTTGACCCCGGATCAATTCCGGGTGGCAATTGGATTCCCCCTTAGTATTGGAATATGAAAAGTTTTCATGTCTCCTATTCGGGTTGTAAGGAGGATTTCCTTAATTCGGATACGGACCCCCTTGTTGTTAAAAGGTGGAGCAACATATGTCCTTTGATTACTTTGGAAAGAATTGTTGTATTGAGGACGACCCATGTAATTCACTTCTTCTTGAGTAGAGGTAGTAGGAGAAGGAATACTCTCGACAACACTTACTTGCATAGGAGCTGGAGCTTGGTTTTGGTTTTGGCCTCCTTAGACCAAATTCAACACATTTTTCATGTTTTCCTCAAGAAGTTCAACTCGATCACCCGTTCCACTATTGGACTCTTTTTGAAATGCATCATTTGCAGCTATGTTTTCGATGATCTCGTTCACTTGACGAATGGTCTTTGTCCAAACTGAGCCTCCGGCACAAGAATTCAAGTAATTCTTATCTCCTTCATGCAATCCAATGGTAAATGTCAAAAGAATGTCTTCATCCCTCAAACTATGTTGAGGGTAAGCCAACAACAAGGTTTGGTACCTCTCCCAAGCATTAGATATTGTTTCTCTCGCCTTTTATCAGAAGTTCTTTATCTCTTCCCTCGCCTTTAGCATCTTTAATGGAGGGTAAAATTTCTTAAGAAATTGTGAACTCAATTCCTCCCATGTTCCTGCTTTCGGGTTCATAGATCGAATCCATGTTTTAGCTCTCCCAGTCAAGGTAAAGTTGAAGAAATGGAGCTTCTTCTCGTTATCCGACATCCCCTTATACTTGATCGTGTCACATAACTCCATGAAGTTATTGAGATGAGCATTTGGATCTTCTCGATCATTCGATCCTTCAAAAGGAGATTCTTTCAACAACTTCAAAAGATTAGTATTAAGCTCAAACTTCTCAGCATCTATCGGTGGCCTCTCAATACCATCATAGTGTTCATTAACTCTTGGCTCAAAATAGTCACGAAGAAGTGGTTCATTGTTTGAAGTGGGTTCACAATTTGTGGTCTTTGGTGTTGGGGTTGTGGTGGGTATTATAGTAAGGATAGTTATGTGGTGGTGGTGGATAGTATGGTTGGTTTATTGGGTAATTTAGGTAATTGGGATATTGCGGTGGGTAGTAAGGTTGATTTGTTGGTGGATAAGGTTGGTATGGATGTGGTATAGGTTGTGGAACCTCTCTTTGAGCCAAGTGCTCATCACCATGATGCACTTGTTGTCTCAACGACTCTTCTTCTCTAATCTCTTCTCGAACTTCATTCATATTATTCTCCATGTTCTATTGATTCAATCTAGCTTCTCTTCTTCTTCTTCATAGTCTCGTTTCAAGGTCTAAATCTAAGGGTAATAGATCTCCCCCTTGACTCCTTGTGTGCATATACCTACAAAAAAACAAGTACCAAATTCTCACAATAGTAACTAATCGAAAATAAAGGAAATTAACAAACAACTAAACAAACTAGCCGTCTCCCTGGCAACGGTGCCAAAAAGCAATGGTGCCAAAAACTTGTTTGCCCAAAAGGTGTCCACACGCAAGTGTACGTGATCGCTATATCGTCGTGGCAAGATTGACCAAGTTTAATATTTATCGAACACAGGGAGATGGGGATTTGTAAGGAAAATTATTGTTTCAATTCGATAGCTAACATAGCAATAAAGGGGAAAGGTATATAATGTCTACTAATGCGTCAAAAGAGTAAACTACCTATCACCTTGGGTTGCAAAGTGAGCAAATGTGAGAGATATGTGCTAGTGTGCTATCCTATGTTTCACATGGTGAGATATCACTTTATCATGCATTGAGGTATTGTACAATCAATTGGCAAACCACTCTAACATGCAATAGGTCTCCCTAAATACACATTAAAGCCCCTAATTGTTCTTCCTATTCACTAATGATAGTTCTCACTATCTTAGAAATTTAATCAAACACTTAGAATGCAATGGCCTAATAACAAGAAGATTTAAGAAAATAGACCAATTCTCATTGAGACTAACTCCCTAATGGCCCTTATGATCAACTACACATGCAAAGCATTCATACAATCCATCAATGTAGAGAATTGATCATACAACATCTCATAGCATTCAAAAGATCAACATTAGCATCACATTACTCCATAGGAATCATACACCAACACATAAAGGAATTAGCCCATGGCTAATTTGGTAAACATAAAAACAATCAAGCTAGAAACAATCATCATTATGGAAGAAATGTAAAGAAATGTAGAAAGATTACCTATTACAATGGAAATTGGAAAGATACAATTTACCTCTAGAATGCTATCTAACAATCCGGCAATTGAAATTGAAATTCAATCGGTAGAAACGTAGCTCTAGCTAAGACGAGAATGCAGGAATAAACGGATCGACGATCGAAGCGGTAGATCAAAAGTTATCGATGAAATCGTAAGTAGAAATCTTAAGAACCCAACAAGTAACTACCTCTCTCTCTCTCTAATATAATCTAAGAACTTGAATTATGATTTGATTCTAAACTAGATGCCTTGAGAATCTGATCCTTGGAGTATTTATAGTGCCCACAATGTTTAGTCCAAAATGCCCTACATTAAACGCTCGAAAAGACGGAACAACCCTCGCAATTGGGCCTGTCCGGGGCATCACACGAATGCACCATAGTGGCCACACGAATCGATTCGTGTGGTCCACTCGTTCGCTCCTCCATCGCCCGAACAAGGGATTCCTCGCACGAATCAGGGCTCATGGTCGCACGAGCCCAGGCTTGGTTGCGTACGAGCCCAACTTCGCCTCGTCCTATCGATCCTCAACTTCCTCGTTTTCTTCATATCTTGAGTTCTAGAGCTCCGATTGACTCGATTCATTTTTCGTTGCGACCCTCTCTTCGAAATCTTCTATATGGTATATCATTTGTCTCCATTAGATCAACTCACAATTTCTGGACTTTTACAAACTTGCTCGTCTCTTGCCAATTTTGCTCGTTTTCACTACAAAACCCAACTTTCTAGCCAAAAAGGGTTAAATGCAAAAGGTATAGCATTTTAGGATCAAATATGAACATAAACACATCAAAACCATAGAGAAATGGATGCAAAAATATGCAATTATGACCCTAATCAACTGGCATAAGCTCTTCTTCAGCTTGGATCTGTATTTCTAACTCTTCTTCCATCAACTCTGCCTTTTTCATTCTCTTTCCCATGGGGTCTTCTCCTCTAGTTTCATCAACTCTGGTATGTTGATCCACCTTTTTTACTTTCTCCACATAACATTTCCGGGAACAATACTGATCTCCCATTAGTTCTGCCACTCCCTCTCCTATAGGAAATTTCAATTTCAAGTGGTAGGTAGAAACCACAGCTTGGAAAAGATTCAGTGATGGTTGCCCCAATATCATATTGTAAGATGATGGGGCGTCCACTATTAGAAAATTCACCATTTTCACGCTACACAGAGGTGGGCTCCCCATTTTGACTTGGAGAGAGACTTGTCCTCTAGGATGAATGGCTCCTTCAGTAAATCCATATAAGGTAGTGTCGACTGCCTTACGCTCAATATTCAAATTCATTTTCCTTAAGCAATCATAGAAAATGATGTCAGCGGAACTACCCGTATCCACAAAGATTCTAGCCACATCATACCCTCCAACCTCCATATTCACTACAAGTGCATCATTATGCGGCCTCTGCACAGGGATTTCATCTTTTGGCCCAAATTGGATGTAAGGGGCTTTGCTCAGCCTTCCAATTTCATGCTCAGCTCTGCTCATCCAGAGTTGAGCAGATCGCACAGATGCTTTTCTTGCCCTATTGGAGTCTCCATTTGCTGGTCCACCCACTATCATTTGGATGTATCCCCTCTTAAATCCAGGACCATCTTTCCTCGGTGGTTCCACCGCTTCATTTCCCTTTTCTGTCATTTCCTTTCTTTTTTGTGGATATGCGTTCCCTTCTTTCTTAACAAAATCAGCCAAATGACCGTCTCTGATCAATCTCTCAATTGCATCTTTCAAGTGTCTACATTCATTCGTTTCATGGCCATAGTCATTGTGGAATCGGCAATTAAACTCTGACCTGGGATTGCGGGGTCCCTTTTTAGCTGAAAAAGGGAACTTAAAACCTGGATATTCAACCACTACTTCCAGCATCTCTGATGATTGTAACGCCAATGGAGTATATGTGTCAAATCTTTCTGTCTTTCCTTTCTCTTTAATACCCTTCCTTTTCTCTGGTGAGGCCACCTTCTTCTTCTCTGTTTCTTTCTTTTTTTCTCCTCATTTTTCAGGACGACTTTCTTCCCTCTTTGCTCATCTAGCTTCCTCTAAATTTATGTACTTATATGCCCTTTCTTCAAGTTCATCGAACGATGCCAGAGATTTCTTGGCAAGAGATTTGAAAAAATCCCCATCTACCAAACCTTGAGCTAAGGCATTGGTCTTTACTTCGTCTGAAGCAGAGGGTACTTTAAGCCCTGCTTCTTAAATTGTGTGATATACTCTCTCAAGCTCTCCTGTGGCTTCTACTTCAGAGATAGCAGATAAAGTGAAGTCTTAGCAATTTTCCTAGCACTGGCAAATTGGTGCAAGAAAAGATTACTAAGCTCTTTGAAGGAATGTACAGATTCTAGTGGTAATTGGCTGAACAATTTCTGCACTGATTTGTTCAGGGTAGTAAGAAACACTCTACATTTTACACCCTCGGAGTATCTATGAAGCAGAGCTCCATTCTCAAATCTCAACAAATGGTCTTGAGGATCAGTTGTTCCTTCATACTAGTAGCTCAGAGTTTTAAAGTTTTCAGGCAGAGGATCTGAGAGGATTTCCTCAGTAAATGGAGATCCCTCATATCTGAGCGATTTCTTCTGTACTTTCTCATAATGTTTCTAAATTGTTTCTAAATCTCTTTTTAAAGAAGCAAATTCTCGATTTGCAACCATTTTAGCTGTTGATTCATCGTCCTCTTCCTCTGAATCTCCCCCCTCATAATCTACCAACAGTGAGCCTCGAGTACCAATTTTGGTGACAACTCTTCCTTCTCTGGCGGCAGATCCGTCGGCAGCTGCTCTCCCCATTCTGGTTCTCACATCGTTCTCCTCTGGGACGTCTCCCAAAGGAGGGGGCAATGTGTTGGGCACGTTCCAGGCCCTATTTTCTTCGGGCACATTTCAGGCCCTATTTTCCAGACCCTAATTTCTCCAGGCACATTCCAGGCCCTATTTTCT